>AYEL01066842.1:0-104053 GCA_000484575.1 Olivierus martensii | reverse complement strand
CTTTTGTTTAAACAATTGGAAAAATTGCATCTTCAAAACTAAAAAAAAATCTTGTGATGTTGGATAGTGTAGTTATAATTACTTTTTATATTTTTATATATATTTTTTTTATTTTTATTATCAACTTCTTTGCCTGTAGATATATAAAGCAATAAGGTTTTGTTTTAGTTGGTCTTCGGAAAGAAAAGATTAATTAAAGTACAGGAAAAAAAAAATGATTTACTCGATTACTTGTGATGTTGAAAATACAATAATTGGCAGAAGAGAAAATGACTCATAAATTTTTTTATTTATTTAATACGAAAATAAATGGCAAATATCTTTTAAAATGCGATAAATTAGTAATATCGCATAAAAGATAATTTATATAAGAAAATTTCATTATAGAAATGCAATATAATTGTTTATCTTAAAAGATTATTTTTTTACTAGTTTTGTTTTATGTTTGTTTTAGTTCTTTGCTATTATTATTATTATTATTATTATTGATAAAATATTTTAATTAAGTGCAAATTAATGTTCAAACAAATCTAAAATTAACGTTAATTTAATAGATTTTTCATTAAAAGTATCAATTTTCTACTAAAGAAAGGCAAAAATTTTATAAGTTCTAATCGAAAATTGCTGATAGAAATATAATTGTTAGAAGAGATATCGGGATATTTAACATATGTATATCTAAAATAAAAGTACAGAAAATGTTTTTAATTAAATATTAAATCAAAAATAATTCCATACATATTAAAGTTTATAAATTAAATGCTTATTAATTCATTGGCATATTTAGTTTCAATTGAAGTTTTCTATAAAAAAAATTGAAGTCTTTGTGACATAACTTAATCGAACTTTTAAGATTGAAGTTCCATACGATTTTTCTTGTTTAATATTAAAAAATGTCACTAAAGTTTACTGTACAGATTCGATTAAACATCTCCAATTTTTCACATTTGACAAAAAGGATAACGAAAACCTCAATTTTTTAGCGTTTAGCAGAGCAATCGAAATTCTCTACCTAAAGTTTCTTCTTAATTGAAACTACTGTAATCGAAACTTCGCCCAATTCTTAAACTTACATCGATCGACAGTTTTAGCTCCGCTCAAAAAATTTTACTTTCCAACCGCGGCCCAACATAAGATAAGACGATCTGAGATTCTTATATACTTAAATGAAGTTTTTATTATTTAAATACCTATCTATGTTTCTTATTCTCATTTCTTATTTCAGTGATTAAAATTTCTTGACCTGCTCAATGATTTTAGAAAAATTTCTGAATAAAAAGAAGTAAAGATTATTATGCTACGACAGTTTTGCTTATTTGTCATGGTGAATATCATATATTATAGGTTATTTATTAACTATTTTGCTTAATAACTATCGTTAGAATTAGTATATTTTATGTGCAGCCCGAGAAAATTTTTTCTTCTTCAAATGTGTCCCAAGAAAGCCAAAAGGTTGGACACTCCTGCTTTAAATCTTTGAAGTTCATAAAAAATCCGAAAACGTTTAGTTTTATCGTTAGAATTAGTATATTTTATGTGCAGCCCGAGAAAATTTTTTCTTCTTCAAATGTGGCCCAAGAAAGCCAAAAGGTTGGACACTCCTGCTTTAAATCTTTCAAGTTCATAAAAAATCCGAAAACGTTTAGTTCAAACCATACTTAAGAATGGAAATAAATGAAATTTTTTTCTCAAATTTTAGTAAACATTAGGATATTTTAATTTGATAGAATTCTATAATTAAACTAAATTTACGATTATTTAATTTTAATATACAGTATAGATTCGAGAGAATTCTCAAGAAAATTTTATATTAATGAAATAACACGATCAAGAGCATCGCTCAATTTTTAACATTTCAATAAAATTCCTTGTAGAATATATATATATATATCTCAGAATTTCTGCCAAAATTTTCAAATTTAATAAAACGACCGTCGGAATTCTCTCAAATTTTCTAGTTTAATAAAATGCTACGGAATCTCTCGATTTATCCCATCAAAACACAAAAGACGTCTGTCTACACTTAAAATCAACATATTCTAATATTAATTTTTAAATAATTATATTTTATAATACTATATATACTTTTTAAAAAGGTTTGAAACTATTACTATATTTAATTCTGTTAAGTTTGGGCCATTCTCTGAATTATATATAAATGCTATATATTAAAAACTTAAATAAATTCTAAATTATGAAGTTAAAAATCATCTATTTATTATACAATTTGTTAAGAAAATTTCAATTTAAAAAAAAAATAAGTTTAATACATAGCAATGATAGGCTTTTAAAGATAAGCTCATTAGGGCAATCATGCTGTATAATATTCAAATATTTTAGAGATAACTGATTAAATACATTTGCATGCATTATATATTGTATATAAATTATAAACAGTGCAAATATTTCTTGCATTTTAAAATTTATAAAATATTCTAATTATTTTTATTGTATGAGAATCAATATAATTTGTCAATATTTGAAATGAAATTGAATATTAAGTATAGTGGTACCTTGATTTACGAACTTAATTCATTCCTGGCCGTAGTTTGTAATTTGAAAAGTTTGTATCTTGAAACCCAATTTTCCATTTTATCTTATGGAAAATCAATTAATCTGTTCTCAGATTTAGAAATTTTGAAAATAATAAAAAATATATATACATTTGCATGCAATTATTATTTTATTTTTGAAATCTTTGATTTTACATGCTTTGTATAAAAATCATTTTCCATTAAATAAAAAAAATCAATTTTCTTGTGAATGGTTTTGTAATTCAGGTTTTGATTTGTCATCATCAGTTGCTTCTTTTTGTCTCTTAAACTTTAACTTGCGACACGAATTAAAGCCTAAGAGACAGAAAGAGATCTAATTACTAGTTATTATTAAGTCTAAGACACAAAAAGAATTGTAATTACTTTTTAATTACTGGTTATATCAAATTATTTGTTAACTCACATTGCGAGTTAAAAATTAACTAGTAGTTATTATGTACATTGTTAATATTATCAAGAATAAGAGGTCTTTTCACATTAACAGTTATATATACCAATTTCGAAAAATAATTGAGATATTTTTATATGAAACTTAGAGAAAATATTTAACAATATTAAAAAGCATCAGCGTTCATATCTCAAGAATAAGTTCGTAAGTATAGGCCAAAATGGGATATGAAAAAGTTCGTATGTAAAGCAGTTTGTAAGTCGAGGTACCACTGTATTTTTTATCATAATAAAAAAAATTTTATTGAAAACAGCTAATTAAACAAAATAATATTTTAAACATTAATATATGATTATGAAAAATATGAAATTATCATTATTATATATATTTTAAATTTTAATCATTTAACTATTATGATCAGTTTTTATTTTAAAATAAGTAATCATAAAAAATTGAAATATTTTAATGAAATAAATTAATATCAGCAGCTTAAATTGTATATACTGTAATTTCTTCTTCTATATTTATAGTTTTTAGTTGTTAATTCCTTTATGATGATTCTTAAGTTTTATATTTTTTCAAATATCATGTGATATGCATTCAGAATATAATTATTATTGTATTATTTTATATTCTCAACTTTTATAATGAATTTATATATATATACATATACACTGGATTCCGCTTAATTGGGACACGTTGGGACTAAGGCATTTTGGCCCAATTAAAAAGCTGTCCCAATTAAACAAAGTAATAATAAATTCTAAAATAAAATATGTAATTCGTAGGTAAATAAATAATAGGTAACTAATTATTATTTTTTATTATTTTAATGCTTTATTAAAATAAGTACCTAATTATTAGCTTTTTACCGATCTCCTCTGACTTCATCTTCAATACTGGGCTGCTGATATTCACGCCTCATGATATAGAAAACCATTGATCTAATGCTTCTTCAACCTCTGGATCTTGTTATCTATTTTAATGCTTTATTAAAATAAGTACCTAATTATTAGCTTTTTACTGATCTCCTCTGACTTCATCTTCAATACTGGGCTGCTGATATTCACGCCTCATGATATAGAAAACCATTGATCTAATGCTTCTTCAACCTCTGGATCCTTTCCATCACACTTTTTTTGGATGTTCCTGGAATTTCTTTCTGTAATGCCCACTCCTCATGCAGCTGATTTTGTTGTTGTAGGAGATGCGCTATGGTAGATTTTGGTTTATTTCAGCGAGTCTACGATGGCTTGTATTAAATGGCTGGCTTTTAATATTATTCAGAAAGCAATTTTACTTGAGTGTAAAATCCTTTCTTGACATCTTGGCAAAGATTATTGTATGTATGTGTAGCCATACTTTTGAAAAATCCCTAAAATATATCAAAAATTGAAAATTCCTTTTCTGCTACTGTCCCAATTAAGCATTTAAAATATGTATTAGTTTATTAGTTTGGTTTCCGTTCTTTGAGATTTGACCTAATTACGCGGCTGTCCCAATTAAGTGGAATTCATTGTATATGTAATTCACATTCAACATTGTTATTATGAATTTTTAATTCTGAACACTTATATTTTTGTCAAGCTTGACAAATTTTTAATTAAAAATGTCTAATGTACATAAAAGCCTCAAGTTAGAATAAATATCAGTTTTTATGCAAACTTTTAATATAAAATTTATTCATTCAATTATGCATTTCTCATTATCAATTAAATTTCATACTTTAGATAATTTAATTAAAATAATTACATTAATTATTTCTCTCAAATTTTCTAGTTTAATAAAATGCTACGGAATCTCTCGATTTATCCCATCAAAACACAAAAGACGTCTGTCTACACTTAAATTAACCAGTAAATCTAAAATAAAAAAAAAAGAAATAATATATATATATTATAGTAATGATAAAACTTAATCAAATTTATCATTAATTAAAAATTACGGGAAACGTAAAATTGAATTTAGAAAGATAAAAATAGAAACGAATCTTCTGAAGAGAAGAATTCAAAATATTCCTTTAGTTACTCTAATCAACTTTTTTTAAATTAGATATTAGCACAAGAATAATAGATATGAATAGAAATTCCACGACAACGATATTAGTAAAACTACAGAAAGAAGTTGTTCAATCAGTACTAGCAAAGATATTTTTTTCCCTCTTTCTCTCTCTCAACATGAACTTTCCTGGAATGCAATAAACTGTCTGACCGCAATATTTCGCCAGCTCAACGTTGCCCAAAGCTAAACTTCTGTACACAAATGACGTCTAAAGAAATAAATTCCAGTAAGAAAATACATTTGACCCTTTTTATTTATCTTGAAACATATTAAACTTATTTTTTTCTTCTTATTACTTTGATTCTTAATGAATGTTATAGAAGTTTTCAATGATTAATATGAAGTTATATATTATGAATTTATTTTATGATTGATCTATCTTATTTTTTTATTATTAATATTCTATAGATGCCCGATCTAAAGTCCCTAGTTCTTTTGTCTTTATCATTGCGCAGCATATCAAAAATCGTGGGCACCCTTTTGAAGATATGGGACATATTATTAGATTTAAGAGCTTGCTTAATAGTATGAAAGTTATGCAGTCTATATGGCATGGGGAACTTAGTAGGTTTCTCTTGGGATGTTTCAATCGATGCGGGAGGTTTCTGATGGTTCCTATGGGAGGCATTGATTGCATATACAATCAATGCCTCCCATAGGAACCATCAGAATATATTTCCCATAGGAACCATATGTTTATGCATAAGTTATTGACATAGGTCTCCATTGATAGTGCTATAAAAAGCTTTCCTTTGGCTATGTCATTTTTGTGTTCTTTTATCCTTTCTCCCAGAGAATAGAAGAACATAAAAATCACCACCTCCTGCAACACTATACTATGTACATATGTTATCTATAGTTTATTTTTATTTTAACTTAATTATTATTAATATTATGAACATGTAACCATAGCAACAATCATTATTATATTCTATTTTATGCTCTTAAATGTTTGAAGTTGTTTGATTTTTCTATGTATGAGGATGGCAAAAAATGCCAAAAACATTAGCTACTTTGTAATAAAATAATCTCAACTGCAAAAAGTGCTTCTTTAGTTGTAATTTAACATCAACATTATATAATAAAATAATTTTCAAAGTTTTTATTTTGCACATTAACAGATATAAATGATTTTGGAGAAGATTTAGTTCCTTCAGATTTGGGAAAAATTCCTTTTGGAGCTACAGAAGATCCTATAATGTAAGTAAAATAAATTTATAATACTAAGTTTTAAAAGAAAATTCTTAAAAATCACAATAACTATATTTTTAATAATTTAATTATATTTATGTTCCCTAAATATATATATTAATTTTATAAACATTTTTTGCAGAGAATTACAATTATCAGTAACTTGGATGCATTGTTCAGTAGATGTAGTAGTTGATAATGATGTTCACTCGTAAGTTTTTTAAAATATTTCATTAGTTAACTATAGTTTCATTTTCTAACTGATAATGTTTTAATATTTTAGAGATCTTGACCCACTTAGGGCACCAAAATGGTCAGTTCGTGTTAGAATGACAGAAAATCCAGCTTGTCTGATGGGTTAGTTAATTCATTTGAAAACATAAATTACATTAATACAATAATAATTTTAAAGATCTAAATATGGATTTAGAAAATATGAATTCTTTTTAAAATTTTTTTTATCACTAAATACTTATATTTAATGTGATATATGTATTAATAATTAATAAAATTTTTAGATGAATATTTAAAAGAATTTTATTCACTTTCTCAACAACATAAGTCACTTGAGCAGATTATTGGAAAAATTTCAACATTAGAAGATGATGGTACTCAATAAAATCTTAATTTCTGTTGGAAAATATTGAACACTTTTAAATGTTAAGCAATATAATATAAATTATTTTTTAGAGGATCAAAATTTCGGTCAAGCACTAGATCGATTAGCCAATCCAAGTACTCCAATACCTAGTCTTCAGAATATTATTTATCAGTCAAGAAATCAAATGCAAATAGAACAGAATGAAATCTCTCATATAAGTGATGAAATATTAATCAAAATTTTGCAGTATATATTTCCTGATTCAGTTTCTCTAAGCAAAGAAGTAAGAATAAAATTATTTTATAAAAAATTGATTTATTTAGGAATAAATTTCTATTTATAAATATTTGTTTTTTGGAATAATGTTATAGGAAAGTGTTGAATGTGATAATGATAAAGTTCTTCCAGATGTCTTTAGAACGAGAAAAGAGCTAAAAAAATTAGAGGTAATATCATTTAAAAAAATTCAAAAAATTGTTTTGTCATAAATTCAAAATTTATTGTTTCAGTTTGAATTCGATAATAGAGTATATGAAGCTGTACAATAGTAATCTGAGATATGATTGTTTGAGAAAATTGAGATACAAGTTCAATTTTACCAATCCAAAATGTGAAATATTCTGAAATTCTTAACTTTGCTTTCATCTCAGGGAACCCTTTAAGATAGGTCTATGACTCATTGTTTTTGCCATGATAGATAATGCATGCAGCCATATGCATTGTCATGATTCAGTAAACTCGCAAAAATTGTTAGTGCGACATGACTAATAATTTTCTATTATGTTGTTTGTATTAAAAATGCCAAAAAAGATCTAATAGTTAAGTTTTTTCTTACTTCAAGTCTTATCATATCCTGTATTCCAAAATCTGGAAAAATTCAAAATATTCTCTGTCCTAAGCATTTGGATTGGAATACTCAGTTCTGAATAAGAAACTCTCATAAACACTTGACTTCTTGACATGTGATAAAAAAAATTGAGATAAAAAGCAATACTGTTATCTGGAGGGTCAAAGTAGGATTTTGTTCAACACCTAGATTCCATACCTCTAGATTATTTAGAATAGGTTTGTATCAATTCAATGAACACTTTTTTTCCTTCACCTAATGACTGATCCCACCATTTTGGGCAATATGTAATAGATAATGGATTAGCCTTGCTGCTTCATATCCTCCAGTTGGAAAGTGACATAAAACAACCAAAGAAAGAAAATTATTTAAATGGACATAGGTCACTATGATAGCTGATAAATTATGAGAGTACATGAGTAATTGGAAATCAGAAATTCAGAATTAAATTTTCAGATGTCGAAATTTTGATGCCATAGAATAAATTTGATCAATTTATATTCTTCAGAATCTTGAGTTCCATTGTTTATACTATACTGTGTATTAACACAATTATTAAAACAAACATATTAATTAAAAGAAGCCAAGAAAAAAATGCATGATGTGAAATTTCTGTGCTTCATCACTACCAAATCAAATCGTTTTGTTTGATAATTAATCGTTTCTAAAAATAGCTTATCATTTCACAGCACTGCACTTGCAAGTTTTGTGTTGCTTTGTAGGATGTATAAATAAACAATTAAATTTTTAATCATATTTACAAGGGAAAATTTTGATAAATTTCTTCATTCTTAGATACTTCAATAAATTGTTTTATTTGAATTTAGATTTTTATTTAAGCCATTTATTAAGTTTTAAATAATTCTGTTAAGCAGCTGTCTTCTTATTTTATATATGCTAAAAAATTTTGAAACAATTTCACAAAAAAAAACAGATTGAAAGGACTTAGCAAATAATAATACATTATGAAATAAATATTAGAAGATAAAATATCAACGATACTTGAAGAAACGAGTATTATGCTATAACTGGAAATGACATAAGTGTACATCACAAATTCTGACCATTGCAATACAATGGTCAGAATTATATTGCAAGACCCGTATTGCAAGACCCGTGGCTACATCGATAGCCCGCCTGGGAATGCTAGTGTCAGCCTTTTCCGATAAAGTCTCCATAGTGATCAACATATAAGCTTCCCGAAATGGAATTCTGCCATAGGTCGACGTGGTCTAACTGGTTAAGGCGTTAGGGCACTATCCCAAAGATCCCGGTTCGAGTCCAGTGTGGTGGCAAAATTTTATTTCAGGAAAAATTAAAAAATTATAGTATAATCATTAATTACTAGATAAAGCCACCTTAGTACTAAATTCTAAATTTAATTAATTAATTAACTCAATAGATGGTGGCACCATAGCTTTAATTCAAAAATAATCATTAGAAAAATTTAATTTAGACTTTGTCCACCAGAAGTTTGGCTGAATTGGTTTGGTTAATACATTTTTTTTTTAATTATAGAATTGGAACTGATGAGGGTGTATATCAAAAGTGCTTTTCATTAAAGTTTATTCATTTAAATTTATAATTTTCTTATTCCTATCTAAATAAAAGGCTGTTATTTTGTTTATTTATAAGAAGAGACATGGACAAGGTTTCTATGTAAATTTGATTAACTAGATGAGATTTAACGATAAAGAACCCTGCCATCTTGATTCAGTCAAAGTTGTCAACAATTCAACATCACAAAATGCATTGATTTCATTGGTGAACATTTTACCTCAACAGATTTTACTGTCACGGAAAAGTTGAATCCATCTATGCATGGAAATGACATAAGTGTACATCACAAATTCTGACCATTGCAATACAATGGTCAGAATTGTATTGCAAGACCCGTGGCTACATCGATAGCCTGGGAATGCTTTTTTTTTTTATTCTTATAGTTTATTCTAAATTAATCGTTTTACAATATTTTTTAAAAATTATTTTCTTCTACACATAAAGTATAATAATTTATCTTTGTTTTAATAATATTTTTGTATTTTATTTGTCTGTGTGAATTAAATTCTTAATCAGTTTCAGTTATTGTAATTTCAGAAATTTCTTGCATACTTACTTCAAATTTTTACATCATCATACAGTAATTATGTTTATCTTAATTAATTATTTTTTCCTGTACATCTTTTTTTTTTAATCTCTCCATTTACATTATTCTGTAGCTTTGAATAATAATATTTCATTTCGGAAATTTAAAATTCTTACAATTTTCTTTTATTTTTGACTAACTTCGTGACACTTTATAATTGAAACTGTTTATTTCTTTATGTAACAAAATTTTGTAACTTTCAACAATTTCTTCCAGTTTGATTTTTAACTTTGACTTAGAATTTTTTGTTTTTGTTTTTTCACCTTTGAAACTTTTCACTTTTTAAACTAAATTTCTATTTTATCCTTAACAAGTGTTTTTATGATTTTTAAAATTATTGTAATATTTTTAACAGTTTATTATTATTTTAAAATTCAATATATACTTCATAGACATTAATTATGATCATCTGACAGCAGCATTAAGTCTATGTGATTCTATAGTAATCTTATTACTATAGGATTACTATGGGATCCCATAGACTTAATACTGCCTTCCGATGCTGTCATCAAGTTTTTTTTATAGTAGATTACTATGGGATCCCATAGACTTAATACTGCCTTCCGATGCTGTCATCAAGTTTTTTTTTTTATAGTGAGTGAATAATTAAATTTAGATATTTAATTTAAAATTCAGTATATACTGCATAGACATTAATTATGATCACCTGACAACAGCTTCTGAAGACAGTTAAGTCTATGGGATCCCATAGTAATCTTATAGTAATAAGATTACTATAGGATCCCATAGATTTAATACTGCCTTCCGAAGCTGTCATCAAGTTTTTTTTATAATAAGTGAATAATTAAATATAATATACTTACATTTAGATATTTAATTTAAAAAAAGAAGAATACGATAAATAACTACTGTATATTTATTTATCTTCTTTATTAATAAATTAACTTTCTCATATATGTGCAATTTACATATATATAAAGTGAGAAAATAACCATATTTGATAACAGACAAGTATTTTTATCAGAATTAATTCTTTTAATCTCAAAAATTATAAAAGCAAAATATTAATTTCGCTGTTAACATAATAACTCAAACAAGATAACTATAACAAGACTTTTAACATTGCATTAATATTTTTCCCTTGTGGTGGTTGTTCTATCGCAAACTAATTAAATACAAGAAAACAAACTAAAGATTATTAAATGGATATTAATAACAGTAAAATATTATCAATTTTAATAAATCAAATTTAAGGTTGTCGTTCTAGACGAGAATCTTGGTTTACAGCAAAAACAAATTAATTACTTGAAATTCGAGGGGAAAATATATAAAAAAAAAGCTTGAACTAAAATGAAAAGTTAGAAAAAAAAAATAATAATATCTTGGCCACAGTTAAGAAAATGAAGGTTTTCGATTACCTTTCACATGGTTAGTTATTGCTTAACCAAAAAAGTTTTTCTCATCACAGCTGGACAGTCACTCATAGGTTGTTGTGCCATACATATTAATTTTATGGTGTATGAAAAAATCCTGCATTTTTTTTTCTATCTTAAACATATTTATACACAAATAACACAAGCTATTATAAATATTTATAAAGGAAGAATTAAAATTTAATTAAATTTATAATAATAAATTAAAAACATAATTTTAAAAAGACTGTGTGTGTTGCATTTTGTAACTAATTATTTTATGTAAAATAATTTTTAAAGAAGGAAAAAAAAATATAAAAAATACTACACTTTTGCAATTTTCTGAAGCTTTAAAAATTGCTGTAAGAAAAGAAAAATGTGCAAGTGTTGCTACAACGAAACTTTAAATAGGAATAAAATTTCCACATTCTCTCCAACCTTCGTAAACACGATAAATGCTACATTACCAACCCATATTGATTCAGCTGGACAAATATAACATCATTCTTCTTTCTGAAATATTATTTATTGTATCATTTTTGCAACCTGTTTTCCATGTTTTTTTTACCTTTTCTTATATTTTTATATTATTTTCTTTCCCTTTAAAATATTTACATAAACTTCTATATATGATTTATTTAAAACTTTTGTGGAAGAATTTTTATTTATATTACCATTCTTTTGATTTAACCCGAACATTATTTAATTTGCAGTCTAAAAAATCATATTATATATTTATTAATAAATAAAATTCAATTAATTGATGAATGAATGTAAATAAATGGTTTTTAAGAATTTTCTCCAATCTAATAGTGATAAATTTTAAATTAATAAAAATAAATAATTTTATGGAAAATTTTTAGATTATAAATCCATAATTTTTGGAATTTTCAAGATTATTTTTACATGAAATATATGATCGACGTGATTTAAAATGATTTAAATATGGTATAACAGGACTAGTGGCTACCAGAAATGGATGCAAGAGGGGCGGCTGCCCGGGCCTCAATTTATAATTCAATATATTAGAAAAATATAAGATGGAGTGGGGTAAGGGCGGAGCTGGGGCAAGTGTATTAACGGGCTTTTTTTATTCTGGAATCTCATTAGTCATCGTGGATATCTATGTCGATAGGTTGATATTAACTTTTAGTAGATTACTACAATATCAACTAGTAAAATTTCGCTTATCTTATAATAAAAAAAGGTTCATTAATACACTTGCCCCAACTCCGCACTTACCTCACTCTACCTTATTTGTATATTTTTATACTGTTCGAGCTTCAGTGTTTGTCAAAATTTGAAGTTGTCTATTAATATTTTCGCTTTTCTTGTATATTTATTACTGTATATTTGTCAATTTTTATTTAATTTTGAAGGACCTCCAAAATATTAGTTGGAGCTCCACATTTGAGCTTTGAGCTCCACATTTTCAAAGAAAATGTGGAGCTCAAAGATAAACCATATGTAAACGTGATTTGAATGAATTTTTAATGAATTAGGCATAAATAAAACGATTATTTATGATTACAGGATAACTCAATATGCAAAATAAAATTAAATTGTTTAATAATAATAATTTCTCAACGGATTCTTAAAAATGAATTAATTTTCTGACAATTTAATAAATAACAACATTAACATTGCATTTAAATAAAATAATACAAAGTTTTAAGATTTTGGAAGATTTCCAGATCTGTAGAATAAAATTAATTTTATATGCCTTTAAATAATTATCCAAATCTTGTTAAATTACTTGGCACGTCTGTAGAGAACAAAATCAAAGGTTTACAAGTCAAACAGAATGAATGATGAAAGTTGATTTGATAAAAATTGTTTTCTATTAATAAAATTTTAATTATTTTTTAACTTTTGTTTAAAAAGTTCTTAAAAGTAATGAAATTTCAGAATCTGTTTTTATTGTTATTATTTTTATTCGTGTTTTAATTATAAAAATTAATTTTATAGTTCTTAGTTCATTTTTGCGACGAAGGTGAAAAAGTTTGCAGGTTTTATGAGTCATAACAACAATTCAAATGCTGGAAAAAATAAGCAATTTCGATTTGTATACATTGTGATACCGTAATATACATTTAGCTTTATATCCTCTCTCTATATATATTGAGAGATAAAAAAAGATGAGAAACGATAGCAGGATTCGGAAAAACCGATACTACTATGAAATTGTAAAGTATATTATGAAGGAAGTGAGTTGAATAATAAGATGTAGGATATCAGAAAGCCATAACTCGCAATAATAAACATAACGATGCTGAACCGTCAAACAACGAAAAGGTTTGTAAGATGATCGATGATGGAGATAGGTAATAATTGAGTTCAAAATATGATTTTTCAGTTATTAAAATAAATATTTATGTTATGAGAATTATTACATAATTGTTTATAAATCACTGGAATTGATTTTTTTTATTAAAAATACTTTAATTATCCCGAAATACATATCGTAAATTGATGATTGTTGCATGTATTGAAAGATAAATTTTACATTAATAAAAACAAAGAAATTTGAAGAGAAATGTTTGAGATTATAAAAAAAAGAAATTTAAATTCGGTATTTATGAATTTTTCTTGTATGAAATGGATAGTAAACATAACATAAAATGAATTAAATGTGATATAAATGCAGCCCTTAGGAGAGGGGGGCCATTGGTCCAGGGCCCATGCCGATAGGATGCCAGCAAAGCACCTTTGTTTATCACAAAATAATTTTTATATATGTACAACTTTACTTTTTTTTGTATTTTAATGATGTAATTATGTATGTACAGTACATATACATGATTCCTTTTTGTGATTTTTTTTCTTATTTTGTAATATATTTAAAAAAAATTACGTGTTTTTGTTCAGTATTAGCGAGTTATTAGCCAATACTCGTACACAATTCTACAATATACATATGCATAATATAAAATATACGAGACCGTCACACGTAAGTGTAGGGAGGCCTCAAATTAGTCTTATCCCTGCTGAAAAAATTTCTCTCAGAGGCCCTGTATAAATGTGACAGATATTTTTATATATTATATAAGCACGACTCGAAAATTTTTATTAAATTACTGTACTGTATATACATAAATATGGCTTAAAATGATTATATTTTTAGGGCAAAAAGTGAGACTATTCAAACAATCGCAGCATCATTATATGTGAGTTTATAGAATATCATTATACAAAAATTGCATTCTTAAACAATTTATTTAATTAAAAATGAATCTTACGAATAAATATACTTAATTATATTATTATATATACGATATACTTAATCAAAAACGAATATTTTTCTTTGAATTTTTGAGTCATTTATGAGCATTTCTCCTAAACGAGAAACTTGTGTTAAATATATGAAAATTGTAATTGTGTGTCTAGTTTTGAAAATGCATCAATAATTTAAACACTAAACATGTCTCGAGTGGGTACTTGTCAAACTAACGAGTATGTTACGTATGGTACGGCAGTGCTTGTTGTTTAAATTGTTAAATGTATTTATCCGAATGTTCCGATACATTAAGATATCGATAATTATTCGTCCTATTTTACTTTCGTTTATATACTAAACTTTTCTATATTCTGCTTGTATTTTTTTAAAGATGACATTGATAAAATTTATTATTTACTACAGAAAAAAGCGTAGAACTAAATTACATTGTTATTCTGATAAATGAAACGTTACTTTAACACTAACGTAGAGAACAAATTTGACCTGTCAAAATGTAGACAAGGAGGCTGGGATGGAAGCAATTAAGACCAAGAACATCAAACAAGTAAAGAACAAATACAACTAGTTGTTCCAAAAGAATTGCGAGATTGTTCTAAGATTCTATCATGAAATCGTCAGGTTGATGTACCTCGGATACCTGGTGACCTGACAATTGACCACCGTTTAATCTGATAGAACGGTGTGATGAATGAAACTGCTGTTGCACGAAAATGCTTCACGCCAACATATATAACATCCGTTGGAAATGTTAACACCTGTTAAATTGTATTTGCTAGGTGAGCAATCTCAGTTGAAGCACTCTCACCTTCAATTATCTATTTGGAAGAACCGAATGATATTATATGGATGAATGGAAGCCATAGACTGATTCAATTCAATGAAGACCCAGTTAATAATTACGAATTCAGTTCAACATAGACTTGTTTAATAACTGTGAATGCTGTTCAATGTGAACATGATTAACTGTAAATATATGCATTTACTCTGATGAAGATTTATTTCAGTAAGATTGAATATTTCGTAATATTTTATATCTGAAAAGTTAAATATTTCGAGAAAGAAAAGAACGGAAGGTATTTAGAGTACATTTGCATTCAGGCAGAATGGAATAAACATGACATCCATTCTAAAGATAACTTTAAAAAACTGTGAAACAATTTAAATACAAAAGAAAACAGCTTAAAAACATTTGGAAAACTTTAACGTATAATCTATGGTAAATATCTTAGAACTTTTCGATCGGTGTAACCATCCGATCATGTAGAAAGAAATAACTTATAAATCTTCAGCCAGTACCGAAGAATCCTAGTACAAAAAGAAGCACGTATTTACTAAGAACACGAATTTTCTCTGTTGCAGAATCCTCTTAAAGAGAATACGCAATTCTTTCCAGTAGAAAAGAGAAAGTAAAACTATTAATCCGATGTCTTTAAAGTAAAGGTGGCTACATCAAAATTGTATGTCTCTGCAGGGACAGCCTCAGTAATTCTTTGACATTAAGGGGGTAGAATAGCGAGGTCAGTGGAAGAATGTTTTCCTTTTTAGTACCATTTTATGACTAGTCGTTGGTTTAAAAGTATTTGCCGTATACGCTGTTATAAACAAAGCACACTGCACCGCGTACGAAAGAATAGATCGAATGCCATGTCTTCATGTTAAAGTACGGCCTACGAGGTTTTATTACGCATCAATCTCCACCAAATTAAGATCCGAATGGACGAGATTCTTCTTTCTTGTGCGATCAATTTTAATAGTTACAATTTTTTTTCAAATAATGTAACTATTTGAACATATTTTTACTTTTTAAATTAATTTATTATATATTTTTTGAGATTTCTTTTTTCGGTGCGTGTTGATTTTGCGTGTTTAATAGATTGTGCGGGATCTGATGTGTTAAAGAATCTCTTGGCTTCTCCTCCTCGCCATCACTGTCACGTGATGGTCGTACCACGTGATTAGCCTCCACTCCGTACCATTGCAGCATCAGAGAAAGCATTACACTGCCAGAGGCGACGGGTATCGAGGTGTTTCGCACTTGGCCAGGGTAATGCCAGTGTAACTATTAACATCAAAACGTCATCATGTTATCCCAGTTGTGGAACATCAACAATTGTTAAAAGTTAGGCAGCCGATAAAGATGATGGTGTTTAACTTATCAGGAATACGGTGTTTTTCGATTGTGTTCCAATGGATCCTGCTCTGGATATATGCTGACTTTTTCTTCTCTAGCTGCTTAGCATCTTATGGTAAGTCACTCTTGTATTGTTTTTTACGCTTTTAACCGTCATTTTTTTCGAAATTTTTATCAAAAATATCAATAAACACATGCTGATTAAAAAAAAAACACAACTAAAAATTGCAAAAGAGTACACATATATAAAGAAAAGAATGTTGATTTTTTTTTCCATAGCAAGTAACACATTTTGAAATTTTTTCTACATGATAAATAGCAAAAGAGGAGACATGTAACTTGTGTAAAGACGTAAAGAAGTTTTCTGAAAGGCAGTTGGATCTCACCCAAACTTTAGAGAATATTTCTGATCTAGAATCAATCACAATCTATAGCAAAGACATTTAAGTATTGGCTAACTCGAAGATGTATTACTCTGCGATAAAATACACTTTTGCAATTCGCTAAATTGCTTTAGAAGATTGTTACAATTTGTACCCTTTAAGGAAAAGTAAAGGAAAAAAAAACAGAGAGAGAGAATCTGGCCGAAGAGTTATTAGCAATTTATCCTCTTACGATGAAAAATAATCCATTCAGATTGGTTTTATCGATGCACTAAAGGAAAAAAAATAAAGATTCTTTTTAACTCATGTGCTTATACATGTATACTACAAGATATATATATATAGCAACCAAAGTATAACAAAATATTGTATAATAAATATCAAATTTTCCAACTTTAATCAACATAAGCTGTAAGTTTATATTATTACCTTACAAACACGTATCTGAAGATGTTCATGTAGCAAATGTAAGGCATTACAAGAGACAATTTAATCTGTATCTCGTTCTATGCACTAATGGACAACAATCATCACGGACCACCTCCTGAGCCTCATCGACTGGTGTATTCAGTCTGCAGAAATGTCATCGTTTGGCGCCGTCTGCCATCTCCTTGACAACGCATCCTTCGTACATTATTTGCTGCCTTTCTTTCTATGTGGAAAAAGAAACAGAGCATTGACTTCTTTGTTCCCTCTTCATTACCTTCTCGTACAAGAACTATCTAAGCTGCATAAAGAATAAGCCGCCTAAACAATTTTTAACCTAAAACTAGATAATTAAGGATATAATTAAAGTGAATATAAAAAAAGAACTGAGAAACCTACTCGTTTCTCTTATTTTTGTAATGAATGAAATTTGATAAATGGAGGTGATAAACTGTATTTTTAATTATTATAATTTTCCTTTTGGTGTTTTATTTATCCTGTAAGGATGTTGTTGCTTCCATCAGTTTGGATGAGGTAGATCATCAGTTATGTAGGAGTTAATCAATTTTAATCTTTCTTCTTTTTTTTTTGTTTTCAAGTTTAAAAGTTGTGATGCACCCTGTAGATGTAAATGCATTTGACAATGGAATGAGAAAGATCATTAGTAAAGTAGAAAATAATCAGTTTACGAACTCAAAATTGCTGCTTATATTTTTAGATTACATATATGAATTAAGATAATTATCAATAATTACGAGATATATGCATACTTTATGAAGCATTCTATCCATTAACGAATCATAGAAATCAATTTTATGTTTGAAAAATAATTTTTTAAATAAAATACTCCATGTATATAAGTTGCATTAAATTTTTTAGAAGTGTTTCGAACGTATAAGAGGTCGAAGATTTACATCACTGGTGAAGACCACGTCACATTTCTTCTTTTTCTTTATTGCAAAGACAGGTGCAGTACAGTTGTTTAAAAAGACATTTGGCTTGGTAACGTCCATCCATCATAATTCAGTAGGCTTTTATCACTTCGGTGTGCAGAATTCGTGACATTGTCCAATACTTCGATATAGAGTTTGTAAATGCGTTTTGTTGCGAAAGTTCTGTTTGACAAAAAAAATTTTCTATAGTGAATGTAAAAATTTAAGAAAAATTAATAATATATTAATACACCATTAATTTTAATATTACAATGCAAAAATTTTATTATGAAAATTAATTTAAATTTGTTTTGAACTGAAACCATAATCAAAATAAAAATATTATAACTATAATTAAAAAATTCAGAACAAATCCAGAATGAAATTAATTTCAATAAATATGAGTTATAATACAATAATCCTTTGTTATAAGAACTTAATTCATTCCTCAAAAATTGTAAAATGAAAATTAAATTTTGTTAGATTAATATTAATATTCTTAGATTAGTTTGATTCCAAAATTTATTCATAAGATACAATAACTTCATATTAATTTAGATGGAATAGCACTCATATATTAAAAACAATAGTATTCTTTGTAAATTATATTAGTAGAATGCTTAACGTTATTAGCAAATGCTAAACAATAGGCAGCACCCCAAGTGCAGTGGGTGATCCATTAATGAACGTAATCCATTCAAAGACGATGCTCGTTAATCGATCATCGATTTACCATAGATTTTTATGGGAATTTGATTAATTCATTCTGAAGATCCAAAAAAAAATTAAATAAGTTATATAATTTCTTACTACATTTATTTATAGTTAAATATATGAGACTCTCGAACTCATCATCATTAACGTTGATTCTTGCCAGTTGGCCTCGATTAGTGCGAATAATTGGTTCCACGAATTTCTCGCACTATTCAAAGTATTACTATATATAAAATATGGTAATTGGTTCTTGCTTTGTGAGTTTCTGGCCATTAGCTAACCTCACGATGAATAACCACAATACTAACTTAACCGGCCATTAGCTAACTTCACAATGAATAACTACAATAAACTTAACACAAATTAACTCTATGGAAAATATGGTGATTGGTTCTTGCTTTGTGAGATTCTTAACTCTATGGAAAATATGGTAATTGGTTCTTGCCTTGTGAGATTCCAAATTAACTATATGTAAAATATGGTAATTGGCTTTTGTGAGATTCCGGCATTAGCTTTAGCTAACTTCACAATGAATAACTACAATAAACTTAACACTAACTGTAACTATATGTAAAATATGGTAATTGGTTCTTGCTTTTTGAGATTCCGTCTATTAGCTTCGAAGTATTAACTCTATGTAAAATATCGTAATTGGTTCTTGCTTTGTGATATTCTGGCCATTAGCTAAAACCACTATGGTAATTGGTTCTTGCTTTGTGAGATTCTGACCATTAGCTAAGTTCATAGTAATATGGTTCTTGCTTTGTGAGATTCCGGCCATTAGCCAACCTCATGTAATTGGTTCTTGCTTTCTGAGATTCCAGCCATTAGCTAAGTTTCACGGATTGGTTCTTGCTTTGTGAGATTCCGGCCATTAGCTAAGTTTCACGAAAACCACAATACTAACTTAACATTAACTGTTTAAGAAATATTTATTTTCATATTTTACACAACCACAATACTAACTGTTTGACAAATATTTATTTTCATATTTTACATCGGTTGGTCATCATCTAAATTAATAACTTACCAGGAATTGCATCTCATACTCTATCATCAAACCAATTGCCAAATCAAAACCAAAATAGCAAATCGAAAGCCGAAGTTGAGCGCTGCCTGACCGCCAATTCTGGGTCGAGAATTGAGTGAATAGTCCGATTTGCGATTAAGCATTGCAACTTTATTGAATCAGTAAATTAGTTCCAGATAGAACTAATAAGCTAAGTTAATGAACCAATGAGAAATTTTTAACAAGTTTTCTATTTGTTTATTAGCAGAATACGACACCAAAAGATAACAAAAACAAATTTTTTTCACAAGTTTTATTTTAAATAAAGAAATCAGGTAATAAATAAAAGAAAATAAATAATATCGGTAGCACAGCAATATAATAAGCAAATAATTTTGTAAAGATATCTTTATTTTAAAAAATTTAATAAAGTATGCTTTTATGTTGCATCATATCTATTTTTTGCTCTAGGAACTTGAGTGCCACTTTTATGTCGCTCAATCACATCCATTTTTTGCTTTAGCAATCACTAACCTCTTCTTTTTTTTGTTTCCTGTTTTATCATCAAAAGTGTTCTTTGTTTTTTATCCATTGATACTTTTTAAAAGAGAAAATTCTGTACTATACTGTATGTATATGATGATTATAGTTTCCATTTCGATACTTTTTAAAAGAGAAAATTCTGTACTATACTGTATATTCGATACTTTTTAAAAGAGAAAATTCTGTACTCTACTGTATGTATATATAGCAAAGCTAAATAATAGTACAGTAATGTTAAACAGTTAACTATCGAAGCTAAATAATAGTACAGTAATGTTAAACAGTTAACAGCAAAAAGCCATCCTAAATATAGTACAGTAATGTTAAACAGTTAATGGCAAAAAGCCCATCTTTCTGATATTTCACCTAGTAATGTTAAACAGTTAACGGCAAAAAGCCCATCTTTCTGATGCTTCTGTTAAAACAGTTAACGGAAAAAGCCCATCTTTCTGATGTTTCACCCCTTCAAAGCAGAACGGCAAAAAGCCCATCTTTCTGATGTTTCACCCCTTCAAAGCCAAGCGGCAAAAAGCCCATCTTTCTGATGTTTCATCCCTTCAAAATCGTGTGACCCGTTCTTGGACTGCTCCTCATCGATCTTTTCACCCCTTCAAAATCGTGTGACCGTTCTTGGACTGCTCCTCGTTCCATTACCCCTTCAAAGCCAAGTGACTGTTCTTGGACTGCTCCTCGTCCGGTCGTACTAACCGAAAATTAACAAAGTGACTGTTCTTGGACTGCTCCTCGTCTGGTTTTATTAACTGAAAATTATGTGACTGTTCATGGACTGCTCCTCGTCCGGTTTTACTAACCGAAAATTAACTATTGTTCTTGGACTGCTCCTTGTCCAGTTTTACTAACCAAAAATTAACGAAATTTGTTAATTGACATCATAAAAGGAGGCAGAGCTTTGTTAGTAAGAATGTTGACATCATAAAAGGAAACGGAGCTTTGTTAGTAAGACTGGTCAATGTTTACAACTCGCATTAATCGAGGCTTACCTATAATAACAATAATCCATCATGTTTTTTTCCATTTGTTGGGCATTAAAGAATCTGTCCAATGTCAATTGTTTTTCTCTCTTCTTCAGGATTTTTCAGAAGTGATTAATAGCATTGTCATCGTAAAGATCCTCAAGCCTATTGACCTCAACCTGGTTTGGGTGTCAATCTAAGACCAAAAAATTGTAAAAACTCTCTTATCTCCCTTAATAAATATTTGATTTACTTTGTCTCCAAATTCATTTTAATCGGAAAAATCCACTGTTCTCCCATCCTTACTTGTAAGTCCATGAACATTCATGGCCTAAGCTTATCACTCCATCAGTCTGTGGGTCCCACAATTTCTTTTGTGAAATGTTCGTTATCCGAACATAAAAATCTTTTACAAATGTGCTTGTTGTCCAATTTGTTTGTAGTCTGAACTGTTCGTTAATCAATCACCCACTGTATTCTATCAAATTCATTTGACAGTTTGCTCATTTATAGTCACAATTTTGGGATGAAGTTAATATAAATCACTAAATATTTAATAATTACAGAAAAATGTCACTAAAGAAACATCAGTTTATCAAAAAAATAAAGTAATTGCTTATATAAATGAGAATACAGATAATCCTTGACTTATGACAGAATTTGGTTTCAAATCCCACATCATAAGTCAGAAAGGTCATAAGTCATAAATCTTCAAAATTTATGGCTTTCATATTATTAATGTTTGCCAAGACACTGTACATTATCTTAATAAAGAACACAAAACTACAAAAATTAGACCCGAAAAATTTATGGCTTTCATATTATTAATGTTTGCCAAGACACTGTACATTATCTTAATAAACATAAAGAACACAAAACTACAAAAATTAGACCCAAAAAAGGCTACTTTTCATATATCAGACCCATTAGGTCAGGGATTCAAACCCATTGAATTGAATTGACCAATCATAGAATTTACTTATTACATCACTATTGTATGAATGAATGTCATAAATCAAGGATTACCTGTACATGTAATTCAAATATATGGATGATATAATTTTATTGTTTGGCTCTATATATTATATATCATATAAAATCATTCTTTAAATATTTTATTTTCTTTATTAAATTTTAGAAAAGATTTACTTTCCTATTTTTGTTATGGAAATTTAATAAGATAAAATTAACATTAAATAGAAAGTTAATGCAATATAACAAATAACTACACAAAAATTAAAATAAAAGAAAAGAAAAAAAAAATTTTGTGTGAAATTAACATTTTAAATTAAATTTAAAATCGAAACAGTGAATAAAATTATAATTTTTAATAAGGTATTTGTAGATAAAATGATGAAAAATAAGAATTTTAATTGGATATCCAGATATTAAATAAATTATTTTTTTATAAATTTTAATATTATAATAATAATTACTCGGAATAATTTTATCTGATTCATTTTTAATTTTGACGTGGAAACTTTTACAAAATTAAAATAATAAGTTATCATCGTGTATTGTAAGCATATTTTTAATAATCAAGTTGTCTTATTAACGAAAATTTTAAAATTTTAATTACAGATTATTCATTTGATGACGACGACGACTTAGACATCCCATCCGTGGAAACTTTTACAAAATTAAAATAATAAGTTATCATCGTGTATTGTAAGCATATTTTTATAATCAAGTTGTCTTATTAATGATAATTTTAAACTTTTAATTACAGATTATTCATTTGATGACGATGACGACTTAGACATCCCATCAGAGTTTATAGATCCTATTACCTGTGAAATTATGACATTGCCTGTTGTTTTACCATCTGGACACACAGTTGATCAATCAACTATAGAGAAGTATATAGAAACAGAAGCTTCTTGGGGAAGATTTCCAAATGATCCATTTACAGGTGTTTTGTTTAAGAGTGATCAGAAACCAGTTCCAAATTCTAGTTTAAAAGTTCGCATTGACCAGTTTCTGATAAAAAATAATAATTTATTTTCACATATACCAAGAACAGTAGGTAATAAACAATGCCGAAACAGTATCAATTTAAAAACATCATCTCTTTTGGCGTCGGATGCAAAAATGGAAGCAATGCAAGGAATAAAGCGATTATCATCGGAGTTGGAAACAAATGTAAAAAAACATAAACCAAATATAGAAACTAATATTTCAGAACTATATAAAAATTGCAACAAAATTTCAGAACATCAAGTAAATGATGACAACCTGAAGTTTTCTGTAGACTTAGATGAAGCATTGAGAATTACTCTAAGCAATTGTAAATCATATTCAAAGCCATTATTGGAAAGTAAAAACAACGTGGAAGATTTATTATGCAATGTCTGCAGTTCAGATGCTATCTTGTATCGATTATCATGTTTTCACTTACTATGCAGAGAATGTCTAGTGCAAAAGTCAAAGAAAACTCAAGTTATCTGTGATAAATGCCACATACCATCTACCATTAGTAATATTGTACGCGTACACGCATAACTTATGTGAATATTTATAAGTAGATGCTGTTTTATGTGTATAAAATTATATTTGATGTATTACTTAATATATCAAATATAAGAATTTATTATTATTACAATGTTATCTAAATAATTTTGTAAAATGTAAATTGTTTATTTAATAATTGCAATATATATATTTTTCAAATTATTTCCAAAGAGAAGGAAAATATTTTTTTATTATTGGTATTTGTAAAATAAAAATCCAACTTAATGATATATGTATGTTTAAAATAAATTTATATAGAAATAATGATTTAGTATGTTGAAATAGAGTATATTCCTGATTATCCGCGGTTGTATAATTGCGGTTTTACTCCGAATAATCCGCAATTCGGAAGAAATGTTTAATTATCGATATTTTATCTTATATGCGGTATGTTCGATTTATAAACGTTCCGGATTCGTTTCTTTATTTTATCTTCGAATAATTTTCGCAAAAAATTAGAATAAAAAACGAAGTTACAGTAAATTTTCGCGTATGTGACGAAAAAATTGCGACTAGTATTTTTTTTATATATTTTACGCCCCCTTTCCAATTAGGGAGATTACTAAGGGGCAGGGTCAGTTCCATTCACGGGCTGCACCCACACCCGTGGAGGGAGTCGGATGGGGATCATCGGGCCGGGCCCAGTACCCCGAATTAAATCCGGGTCCTGCGTGGCACGTCAACGCGTTACCCCTCTTAGTATTTTTTTTATATATTTTACGCCCCCTTTCCAATTAGGGAGATTACTAAGGGGCAGGATCACTTCCATTCACGGACTGCACCCACACCCGTGGAGGGGGTCGGATGGGGATCATCTGGCCGGGCCCAGTACCCCGAATTAAATCCGGGTCCTGCGTGGCACGTCAACGCGTTACCACGGCCACAGATAAGGAAACCACCCGCCATCCGGCCGCCAAGGTATAGCGCCACCTACCGACTAGTATTTATACAACGTTTATAAACCAATGGTTCCCCAATCAGGGCTGCAAGATAACGTTTCGGAATTATATTATGCACAGATAAGGAAACCACCCGCCATCCGGCCGCCAAGGTATAGCGCCACCTACCGACTAGCATTTATACAACGCTTATAAACCAGTGGTTCCCCAATCAGGGCTGCAAGATAACGTTTCGGAAGTATATTATGCTATTATTATATTATATTCCAAAAATAATAATAATCAACATTTCTAGGCTATTCCAGTGCGATTGCATAGACTTCTTTCTCACTGCAGGGTCCAATAACTCAAAATGCCCGGTCAACATTCAACTACTGAATTGGATATTGACAAAATACTTTTTATGTTTTTTCATCTCTGCATTTACTGTTGAGATATATTAATAGCACTATTAGTGGTTTCGTGCAATATATTTTGGACAAATTGTTCTCGATATAGCAGCAGACCCTTCTTATTTTCATTAAAAATTTTACTTTTTCCGCTTTTATATATATTTCCTAGACGTTCACTATAATCGAAGATAACAAATAAGTCAAAATTTGGCAGAAATAAAGGCTGATTTTCTAATTTCTTCATAATTTATAACAGATTCCATAAATCGCCAATGCAGAACTAGCTTTATTTTCATTCACTCACGTGACTTAGAAGGAACTGCCAGATTCCATTGCCAGATGCAGTAGATATCCCTCGAGGTTTCCCTCCGCAGCATCTGCACCACCTGCTCTGGCATGGGGTACCGCATAATTTACTAAAAGCAAGTTCTATAAATAGTATTTATAGTCCATGGTTATATTATTCCGTCAATTATGCATAATTTACTAAAAGCAAGTTCTATAAA
The DNA here is from genome assembly GCA_000484575.1 of Olivierus martensii. Lineage (NCBI taxonomy): Eukaryota > Metazoa > Arthropoda > Arachnida > Scorpiones > Buthidae > Olivierus > Olivierus martensii. Next base: position 78,233 of record AYEL01066842.1, on the reverse strand, counting down.
TAGTATTTATAGTCCATGGTTATATTATTCCATCAATTATTTTATATATACTGGATAGCTCCTTCTAATGGCTAATTTCAGCATAAGTGTAGTAGCCGAAGTGGGGCGCTAACCGAATAACGGTATCAATTTTTTAAGTCGCGCTAATCGAGGCCTATCTGTACTGGATAGCTCCTAATGGCTAATTTCAGCATAAGTGTAGTAGCCGAAGTAGGAAGTCACGTGGTATAATACTCGATATTGAGGTACTAAACTCTTTTTATTAATTATAAGCTAATCATCACACTTATTAACATAAAATGGATACATCTGACCACAAAAACAGTCAATTTGCTGTATTGTCGAAATCACGTTGGCGTCCGCCATGTTGATGGATGCCTAACCAATGTTACGGACGGTTTCGTTTTTCTAACATTGAGGGAGCCATCTAGTAAAATTTGTTAATTATATGGGCGATGCCCAGCCGGTAGTGGGCTCCGAAGCTGCCAAAAATATCCAAAGTGATTTTGGCAATTTAACTGTAACTAAGTTACCTATCGTTAGTTACACTTTACTTATAATTAAAAGAATAATTTTAACATTAATTAATTTAATACTAGAGTAATAATAACTTGAAAATGAAAGTGTAGGGACCAAATTAAATGTTACACATGTATTCGCTTCGAAATTATATGGGCGATGCCCAGCCGGTAGTGGGCTCCGAAGCTGCCAAAAATATCCAAAGTGTGATTTTGGCAATTTAACTGAAACTAAGTTACCTATCATTAGTTACACTTTTATAATTAAAAGAATAATTTTAACATTAATTAATTTAATACTAGAGTAATAATAACTTGAAAATGAAAGTGTAGGGACCAAATTAAATGTTACACAATATAGTATTTCAATGAACGAATACATTTTTCTTAAAAAATATTTACCCAAATACAATATAATAGGAAATTTAATAAATAATAGTTATGACGTAATTAATATCTTTATATATATATAGAATATAATATTTTCATGCTTCTTTTTAAAATCTCTATTTGTTTTCAAAGATCGAATTTCTGTATATATGTTCTTCTTGCACATGCTATTTGTTCAATATCTTAGACAAATATTATGGATAAGATGAATTTCACTTTATATATTCAAAGAAATGCAATTTTCTCAATTTTTTACACTGAAATCTAAGGAAAAAAAAAAAAAACAAATTCAATACGCAGAAAAATTGCTTCTATCGATTATGCGAAGAAACTAATAAAGAATATAATAACATTCGTTCTTTTATTTCTAAATGAGGATGCGATATCGAGGATATGAATATAATTTTTTTTTATTTTAATATTTTAAAAATACCGTCTTCCAGTTTCACATGAATATGATATGAAAGCAAATCTCTATGTTCTCTTAGTGAATATATAAATTTTAAACTGTATTTTTAGCTTTGAACTAAGTAAATCAGCTTTCTTCTTCAAGGACATGTTTACTCATAAAAATCTCACTTTTTTCGAATTTTTTGGCTGATATAATTCACAAATCCACATCATTATTCAGATTAAAAACTTTTCTAAATGTCACAGTTCATTTCGAATTAGTTACGCATACTAAACAACATTTTTTTAATAGGAAATTTCGTCCTTTTGTATTAATTATGTGAAAAAAAAAACAATAAGAATAAAGTAACTTAACGCAATTATCTTTTTAGGATATTCTTAAGTGATCTGTATGTAAGTATTTTGCTCAGTAAGCTGTTTTTATCAAATGATTCTCGTTATTTAATAGAATTAAAGAAAGAGGTAAAGAAAAATCCTTTTTATTTCCCTAATTTGCTCTACCTGCTTAATATCATTGTTAATGATGTAGAAGAGAACATACTATGTTGAAAATAAGCTTTGCTTCTTTATCTCGTCTTATAAATCTTTTCAAACTAATTATAATCGTCTATTTCTTACCTTAAAAGTTTTAATAATACATTTTAATGGAGTAAATAATATAATTATATTTTTTTAAAGTTTTAGACTTAGTATCAAAAATATTTAAACCGGAATTTGTCGCCTATTCAACAATTCTGAATTTTTTATTTTACTATATCCGTCCTCTTGGTACTTTATATTCAGATTTTTTTCCCTTTTTTATAAAGTATTAAATTTATTTTTCGTTTTTTAACCTTTAAGAAAGTTCGTCTACTCTTCAAGTTTGAAAAATAAATTCTTGAAGTTTGTGTGCACCTTGAATGGTTATGATAAAGAACATCCGATATAGATAAAGGATTCTTTAGATTTTCCATGTTTATATTTATAGATATAAATATAAATATAGATAATCGAACTATATTTGTAGGCTAGAAAAAATTTTTCGGTATGCAAATGAGCACAAAGGATCCGGAACAGAATGAATTTTGTGATTTAGGACCATTATTCGCTTAAACGATACAAACAAAATGCAACATTCACTGATACGTATAAATAAAGTTAATTAGCAGAAACACACTAAGAGATCGTTAATTAAAACTCGAACTCCTCTACGAACGATAGATAGACAATTACTAGGAAATAATTGAAAGTTGCTTAATTAAAGTCATTCCCACATCAGAATAATAAAAGACATTTTTCTTTATAATAACATATATTGAAATATATTTTTCATAGGAATTATATTGACAGTTCCTTCACAAATATCGGAAAAATAGCTTTTAGAAATTCTGTGTCTTCTTCTCCCATGATACCTTAGATTGCAACAGGTCTTAAGATTTTGCTATCTTCAGGCTGAAGGATTAGCTAGAGAGAGAGGAGAGAGAGAGAGAGAGAGAGACACAGAAGCGGGATATAAAAAAGAATAATTTGTCCCGTCATGTTTGGAAACCAAACACGACGGTTCCATAGTTCACAGAATCGATAACATGCCAGGATAGAGAACAGGGATGGTGTCACACAAACAGCACCTTCCTTAGTTTATCTTTAACGCACTATTCTTATATAGTTTGGAAAATGAGCCTGATAAATTAAGAGATTTTTATTGAATTCAATAAAATGGCCGAATGGATTGGTTTATTCTAGATAATTACTTTAATGTTTTATTTTTATTACTGTATATTGATTTTTACTCATGAATGTAAGCTAAAATTTCTTTCTAAATATATTAAAATTATTCGTAAAGCAGAGAACACTTAATCGTACTATGAATACATTTTTTAAAGATAGCCTATATTTCTATCTGGAGAAATTCCTGATTTTTTCCATTATTTTTACGATTATCTTAATTCTATCTAAATTTATAATGCAAAAAATAAAATCTTTAAATTCTTTTTTCTCTTTAATTTTAAGATTTCACGAATATTTCATCTAAATTTCATTTTCCAAAGTTGTTTGATTTCTTTAATTTCTTCAATTTATAGATTATTAAAGATTTTTTTTTTCTAAATATCGTTGGATCACTCTGATTTATTCCCTCACAATTTCTTTCTCTCTTCATTTTTCAGGAAAAATTTTCAATTTCTCGAGGACGTTTTATAACTTTTTCAACTTTAAAATCGAAAACTACTTTAACAGTACTTTTTAGCATATACATATTTTTTTAAATTGATCGTTTAAATAAATATTTACGTAGAATTATTATTAAAATTGAAAGACGACACTGCTCTTTATTATATTGGTCTTTTTAAGCATAAAAATATAACCTTTACTATTATTTTCCATCAAAACGAGAATCTTATAGAAAAGAGTAACCAAAATTAATATTCGCATAAAGATATTAGTATCGATCAGAAGAGTAAAGAGGGAGTATCTAAATGACTTTTTTTGTAGTGGAAGGAAAGAGAATCTATTAAATTCCTTCACTTTAGATCAATTTTGATATTATAGTTTACTTATTAGTTATAAATATTCCGTTTATTCAGTAATAATCAACAATTTTAAAAGATGCTGAGAAGTATCTCTAGTTTTATTCGATTTTCAACAGATTTTTCTTTCAGTTATTTATTACGTGATTACTCACTTTAACCAGAAGAAAGATGTGGTTTAGTAGTAGCATAAAGTGATGCGAAATATTAAATAAAGTGGAATTTAGGTGTGAATTAAACAATAAAAAAAAGATAAAATATATCTTTAGGCTATAATATAATCGTGGGATGAATGTGATAATTCTAAAACGTGTAAATGATAAACTTGTTAGATTGATAAAATGATTACAAAGGTGAAATAATAGGAAAGTAAATAAATAATTTTCATAATAATATACAACCAAATATTGAACAAACGGAGTTCATCCTTTCGAGTACGAATAACAAACATTTGCAACAATAAAGAGCGTTAAAGAAATGGAATGGAGCAATAAATGAAACGGAGCAACAAGATTGGTCTTGAACAGTAATAGAAATGTACTAAATGTACAGAGAAGGTAATAAAAATGGGTTATTCTTAATTTATTTATAGTTTTTCCTATTAATTGAGTAAATAAGTATCTAGTGTATTTAGTGAAAGTGAGAAGCTTGTAATATTACAGATAATTTTCTTACATGAACGATTTTAATGTAGTTTGGTTATTGTTTGTTAAGATGAGTGAGATTAGTTGGAGAATGAGCATCAATCTGATAAAGAAAATATCTGTGCTGTCATTGAATGAAAAGGTTTCGGATGTACGCACGGCTGAAGGCAAGTTGCTGACAATGGGAGGATTAAGCTGTAGCTTTCGATGCTACTGAAATCACTAATCGACCGACTCTGTCAACATCTGCTCTAACCGTCCGTATCAGAAGACGTGTCGATACTTCCTCCGATAGCTTAAGAAAACCTTTCTCGTATAAATAAACACTTAAACTGAATAATTATGCAGAAAGTTAATGTAAAAGTAAAGTTTCCTGGTGTTTATCTAAGCAAACATTCATTATCTCTAATATCATATTAGAGATTTTTCCTGTTTTATAATGAACATTCTTATTCGTTTCCATATGAGATAATTGCTTTCACTTGTAAAATCCTTTTCATAGGTAAATTGTTTATTTTGGAGCATTCTTTCTGTTATTTCCCTTCTATATTCAAATATTTATAAGTTTGTCGTTTAATTGAAATTCCACGAAAATTCAATAACCATCTTTAATGTTTCGAATCAATAGAAACATTAAAGATAATCATAATTAATATTTAATTATCGAATTTTAAGCTATGCAATTAACAATACTAATGACTGATCTTCTACGATTATCTTAATTTTTTAATCATTAATTGAAATACCATTTACTTCAGTTAAGAATCACAAAAAGGAGACAAATGACATTTTAAACAGTGAGCAATAGCATAGAAAGAAAAATCCAAATTGAAGAAAACAATATTGTACATATATATCTAAGAAGAAAACTAAGAACGATTTTTATTATCGGACAATATTGTGTCCTATAACGCTTTAACATGATTGATAGACTCCAAGAGGTATTGCACACCATTTCGCCCACATGCCGTGCAAGGTGATACAAGTTGCCTCACTCTACACTGTTATTACTGCCACAAACGTTGCTCAGATTTGTCATCCGGCCAGCCAAAGAGCGGTCAGTTGCTCCTGCACCTGTCAATGTGTCTTTTCTGTCTAACTCATGAGCTAAGAGGTAAAGCTACATCACGGGAACGATATAATTGGTTAAGTATGACTTCTATTAGAATCCTGTATCTGTCTCTAACACGCTTTTAGCAAAATTGTCTGTTTTTGTAAGTGTTTCAAAACAGCTTTGTGTAAACACAACAGGTGATGAAGCGTATTCAATCGCTAAAATATCTTTGAATGCCAGTTTAAAAGATTGTAAGGAATTTGATAACTGAAAAGAAACTTATTCTGAACTGATCGGGTAACATTTTTTTCGATTGGAATTTTTTCAACAAGAAAATTACGTCAGATAATATCTTTTGATATTTCTACACCGAAAATATGTTCTTCTTCTATTTTTTCCCCTTCTACTTTTATTAGTTTTGATGATACTATATTGACAAATGCATAATAACGTAGGAAATAAGATAAATATTGGAAGGAAGATATTTTTCGTTGATTACTTTTTCATTCCGCATTACACTACCTCAATAAAGCAAAATAAAAATATGTTTTGAATCTACGTACCAATACATTTGATGCATACGTTATATCATGTAAGAGAAAAGTGAAATTACAGTATCACCAATAAAAAATGTTCAGATGAAACTATTTAAAGGTGGAAAAAATTAAAGGTAAAATACACGTTATTAATGAATAATTAATTTTATTAACCGTAAAAGAATTGTCAAATTCACTTGATGAAGTCATGAAATAATTTTATTTTTTGAACATTTTTGAACATTATGGCTACTTTTTCTATTTCTGGAAACATGCCAATATTCAATCCATTCTTTTCTGAAAAAATAACTGTCTTTCCTCCCTTACAATTGTCAATTTCTTTTTTTTTCCTCTCTCTCTCTCTGCTTTTTCCCTTACTATTCTCTCTCTTTTTTTGAAAAGTTATCAATTTAAAACTTTCGTCTTATCTACTATACTTGATCATTTCGAAATGGTTTTTGCACCTTTTCTGGAAATTCAATACGGTTGTGTTAATGTAAACATGATGAATTTCTCATCAGAACTTTAAGAATAATTTTTTTATTAATAATTTCAAGAGATGACAGTGCAGAATAGGATACCTAACTCGATTTTGTTTCTATTATAAGAGCTTTGAAAGAGTTAGGCGAAGATGAAATTTTAGAAGAAAATTATTAGCAATAAGAATAATTTGAATTATTTTATTCAAATTATCAGAAAGAATAATGATCATACTTGGTTGCTATATGAGAACTAAACATGCTCTTCAAATGTGTTCCTTAAATATAATAATAGTGGTGAAAAAAATATTATGTGAAAGTTTTCTTTCAATTTTGCAGATTCTTCTTTCAAAATTTTATCTTTATAATTATATATTTGTTTACTTTGATATGTTTATAATATTTCTTTTTTCATTTAAAGTTTGTTCTGCTTTATAGTAACGTTTTGTTCCACAAAAGCACAAATGCTACCTATTTTATAAAAAGAATTTTTCTTATTCTTTTGTAATAACATTCTTTCTGACATTAAAAATTTTTTTTATTACTCTTTATGTTTACTTTCTCTTTCACTTTGAAAATTTTCACTATTGAAAAAGTTCTATTTTGAAAGACATTGTGATTTTTATTATTTTTTTGTTTCTTTTCTCTTTATAAGCATTTTCTTCGACATTCCACATACTTAAAATAACTCTTAAATTTAAATTTTGTACGTCTTGTTTAAGTTTATTTATTTTAATTTGTCTGAAGAGATTTATGAATTTTTTTATTTTTAAGTTTAAATTTTATAAATAGCACTGGAGTTTATTTTTAAAACGGTTTGAGTTAAATATGTTTAAATTAAAAGGAAATAAAAGTTGCTTTTAGCCTTAATTTTTTTTGATCTTTGGTTTTAATCCATTGAATTTTTGATATTAATTTTACTAACTTTACACTAAGTCTTTCATAATAAACATTTAACGTATAAAATTTTATTTAAAACACTGATAAAATTTCTAAAATATAGCTTCTAAATTTGCTCTAAATTTTATTTTAATAAAAATAATAGAAGGTTTGCATTTAGTTAATGAAGTAGATAATTGTAAAATTCAAAAACTTAATTTTTAAGCTATAAAAATGTCAAAACAACATTTCTTTGTTAAGTATTTCCAGCAGAGTTGTTTCTGTTCTTAAAAAAAAGTTGCTCATTCTTCCATTCTATTCTCCATGACCTGCAATCAAAGTACATAAACAAAAATTCAATACCAATTTTTCAAAAACCACTGAAGGCTGTAACGAATTCTCCTTATCCCAAAGTTAATTAAAAGCATAAAAAGGCAAGTTTAATAGTTAAAGCAATGATAAAATTACTTTTTTTTATTTACAAACAATGAACTCATAAAGAATAAAACTAACTTCAATCTTTAAATGCCATTACCAACTTAGTTATAGAAGCATCCGTGAAAAGAAAATGCTTCACATCACTTCAGGCTATTAGCCAAAGTGTCCTTCTGCTGATTAACTATATTCTAGAGCCGCACAATCTATTCTAATGATTAAGGAACCACAAAATGGCTACCTTTACCTCAAGACTTTATAATCAACACCATTAGATAGATTACTCGCCTTTATAAAGGAATTTTGAAATTATACATCACTCGAAAGATATTGAATGAATCAGTAAAGTATGGCCTTATACATTAGCTAATTTGAACAAGGTCCATTATTGTAAAGATTGATTTTTATGTTGGACTTTTTTCTTTTTTTTTTCTATCTTTCCTTTTATTCTTTAGAGAGGCTTTCTACATAATTAGAGTAAGAGTTGTCAGCTAATGCCCTTATTTAATTCTTTCCTTAATTAAATTGTAAGCAAAATTTTTAATATAATAATTATAATATCTAAAAGTTAATTTTTTTCTTTAAATTAATAAAATTAACTAAATCTTATTTTTATCCATTTATTCGCTAGAAAAAAAGAGAAAAAAAAATAATCTAAAAGAATTATTTGCTGATTTCATTACAGTAATTCGTATACGAAAATGGTTAATTTTTCTTCGTTTTTCGATCAAACATCATTATGTAAATGAATTAGTTTCAAATTTTTGAAATAAATTTTTTTTCGTACGTTTACAGACATGTATGTAAATCATTTAATGTGTTTATTTACTTAAATAAGATTTTTATTGTTAAGCGACTATAAAAAATATTAAAAAAATATTTTAGTAGTAGCGAAAAAATTAATATATAAAAAAATTTTATTGCTCAATAACCATATATAGACACACACACACAAAAAAAGAAAAAAATAAATATGCTTACCATGCATGAATTTGTATAATTTTTCACAGTGAATAAAGGTAAACAAACAATTGTTTAGTTTGCTTTAACAGTTTTATTATATCAATTAACATAAGAATTATTTGCACATTTTTTTTTATTTAATATTTGCACTGTTCATTAAAAATTTTCGAACGTTTTGAATATTTAATGCAGCAACACAATATCAGAAAATTTTAAAATATTATTTTCATTATTGTATACCCAAGAGAGATTAAAATTTGTATGCGTATACCGTATACTTGAACATAATACCGCTTATATTATAATTAAAATAGTGTATCATATACAGATTCGCTAAATAGTTCGGAATAAAGTTAATTAAAAGTTTAAAACTTATAAAGGAAAACTTAAACATAGATCGTGTTATTAATTTCTACTCGGTTGTTGTATATTAATTATGTTGTTTAACCAATATTAGTTACTGCACATTCGTCGCAACAAACTCGATTATTCTCTATAAATACTCGTAATTCGAAACTTGCTAGTTTTCCTCCTAATGAAATTATAAATAACTAACAACTATTACACAAATTCGTTATTTCAATCGTTCCTGAAGGTTCGCCACATCCATTCATTCCAACTAATTAATTACGATTCAGTAACTACTTTAATTCGAAATGAAGTTGTAACGAGGATAAAATTATTTATTGACAAGTTTCAAAATCATTGGTTAATATTTTCAAAATTTCATGTTTGAATTTTATTAAAATTTTAAACAGTTATCGAAATGATTCTTTGTACTATAGGCAATCTTGTTAAGACATGCTACGTGTTGAATGCAATGTAATTTAATGTTAAATTAAATTAAAACCTGTTAACAAGATTATTTTCATGCTAACAATTTTGATTAATTTATTAATTTCGTTTAATATCTTTACAATTTTGAGTTATCAAGTATTTAAATTGTTTTTTAAACTTTTTTTTAACATATTTTTAAATAGAAATTAACAGATCATTTAATACAGATTACTTTCAAAAGTATTTAAATAGTAGATTTAGGATTTAGGAGGTATGACTCTACTCACTTAAGTTATTGAAATAACTTAAGTGAGTAGAGTCATACCTTCTAAACCGAAAAACGACGTAAGTCGATTAAACTCTTTAAAAAATAATCTAGAACCCTATAAATAACCCCGTAAAGTCGTTAATAACATTTTTAAGCTTATAAATAATTCTATAAGTTTCAATAACCAGCTCATATCCCGATTGGACGAATGGTCAACGTACTACGCAGCGTAAAAAGTTGAACAAGAGTGAAGTTCTGCGTAAAGACGCAGTGTCTAGCCATTTAGCGAAATTAACATCAGAATCAATACACCGACATATTTACATCGCATTTTACGCCTATGAGAGACAGCCTTTAAATTTTTCCTATTTAAAAAAAAAACCCGACGTAAATCGAAACGACTTAAATCGAGGTAGGACTATATGTATATTTTTGGACTGGCATAGATATACTTTACATTCGAGAGAAGAGTTACAAAATAATTTTGATTCAGTTACGTTGCACAGATCGTGATGCATCGTACGTCACCTGAAACGTGATCCGTGAGCAACTCTCACAGATCATAAAATGCCATAACAGATTTAAATATTATATTAAATCTCAATTTACTATCAATCAATTTATAAGTTGAAAAATATTGATGTACTATCTTCAAATATAGACGTAAAATGAAAGTACAATATTTATTATCTGGCTTCTCTTCTCTTGAATAGAATTTTTTTTTATCTTTATTTCAATAGAATAAATGAAAGTTGAAAAACCTTATAAGTGTTTTTAAGGAATGTTATTTACAGAATATATTTTAAAATTTACAAATTATGCAGAGTAAATATCATTTTTTGCAAATAATACAGTGTCTACGCGTATTTAGAATATATTTAATTTGATAAATAAAAAAAGAAAATGAAGAGAGAAGTGGTGTATGTATGTGTATATATATATATATATATATATTTTATTGGGCTGCAGCCCTCCCACCTATGTATGTGTATATATATATATATATATATATATTTTATTAGTTTTCGGCCGACTGATTAAATGCAAGGAAATTTTGAATGGTTTCTGATACAAAAGAGCGAGAAAGTGAGAGAGAAAGAGATGTATCTACAATTCACCAATTCTTGAATGAAGCCAATTCGATAGAATTTACAGTCGGATGGCATGAAACTCCATAATCTTTTACGACTGCTACCATCCGATTAGAATAATAACCAGAAAGTTTATGAGACGACAGTTGAGAATCGACGCAGTTTCAAGTGGAGTGAAATACTTTTTTACGACTTTGGTGTAAAAAAGTACGATTGATTTTAGGTATTGAACGTGATCCGAGGGATCAAAGAAACACCGAATAATTGAACCATAGATAGGAATGTATGTTAATTCCTTTCAGACTTTTCTTTCCCGTTTCCAGCTCCAATGATTTCTTTTCTACTTTTTGCATTATTCAAATGTTTCTTGGTTCAAATGTTTCTAATTTTTAAAAATGATATAACCCTATATACATTTTTCTAAAGATGATTTTATTCGACCGAATGAAAAAATATCCCTACAATTATAATTTTAATGAAAAAAAAAACTTAAAAAAAATATACTTTGTCTAAAAATTTTTTACAGGAAAATTTAATAAATACACTGTTGTATTTTTATGAATAAATTTTGATAGAATTACAGGGAGTTTTCTTGAAAATCTTTGCAAAATATGAATACACCTTATAGAAATTTTATCCTCCTAAATATTTTATTATAAAAAATAAAATAATCGATAAATCTTTATAGAATACATTTTATAAAATATGAGAAGAAAATATTCACGAAAAGAAAAAAAATCTCAAATAATCACAATAGGGAAACATTAAATATATATAAACTAAAAAAAATATACTTTGTTTAAAAATTTTTTACAGGAAAATTTAATAAATACACTGTTGTATTTTTTATGAATAAATTTTGATAGAATTACAGGGAGTTTTCTTGAAAATCTTTGCAAAATATGAATACACCTTATAGAAATTTTATCCTCCTAAATATTTTATTATAAAAAATAAAATAATCGATAAATCTTTATAGAATACATTTTATAAAATATGAGAAGAAAATATTCACGAAAAGAAAAAAAATCTCAAATAATCACAATAGGGAAACATTAAATATATATAAACTAAAAAAAAATATACTTTGTCTAAAAATTTTTTACAGGAAAATTTAATAAATACACTGTTGTATTTTTTATGAATAAATTTTGATAGAATTACAGGGAGTTTTCTTGAAAATCTTTGCAAAATATGAATACACCTTATAGAAATTTTATCCTCCTAATATTTATATTTATCAAATTATAGAAAATTATTAGAGAAAAATATCCTTTGAAAGGTATTGAGAAATAAAAATTTGTATTAGAGAAAAATAACGATCATAAATGCGGAAATACGGAATATTTTTATAATAGAGAAATCTCTTAAATAAATACCTCTAAAACTTTTAACAAAGATATTTTTCTGAAAATTTCCATAAGATAATGAAGTATTTGGGGAAATATTGGTTTGAAAAAAAAGATAAATATTTTAGCATCGAATCTCAATGGGATTATTTTCTCACCATCAGGGATATTAACTTATCATCTTAAATAAACAGATTGCTTTTAAGAACATATTTTTTAGTAGGATTAAATCTTCTTTAATTACCATTAAAAATTCTAAATAAATCTAGACAGAAAAGATAGAAAATACTTTATGAAAACTTTTAAGTTTTGACGAGAGAGATTAGAAGCTTCTTTATTTCTGCATAAAAGCCAAGATTTTAGAACAGATATATTAGGAACCGAAGTTTAAAAAAAAAAGGCTATTTGAGACAGTTCAAATGATCATAATAGAGATTTCATTTCTATAGATCTTCAACTGGATAGTAAAGAGTCCTTTCTAGCGGAAATCTTATCGCCTTCTAACATTTCTCCAGTCCACTTTCATGCTGGATTCGGATGTCCGTAACTTACTGTCGACTGGACATTTCCTTCTAGACCTGACCGTCTGCCAAATAGCAATTCCTGCTGCAAATAGCTTCTATGGAACTTTTCTGATAGTCTTGATGTCTCTATTAACAACCGTTGTTTCTCTTCTCCACTAAATCTGCCAAATATTTCGTTATATCTACATTTTTTATTCACTCTATTAGTATCCAAAGTTTTCTAAATTTTTAATATTTATGTTTTTGTAAGCTATAAATGGATTATCCTTAAATTCCTTCACTAAATAAATTTATTCTGAGAAGTTCAATGAAAAATTTTATTTTACTTAGAGAAAATAGAGAAAAATTTTGTTATCGAGAAAACATTGATTGACGCTTATCTTTTAATCATTTTTTTTTTTCGGTTAAAGAAAAACTTAAAAAGAAAAATTAATGAAAGAAGAAGATTAAAGACGAAAGTTACTTTAATCAAAATTTATCAGTCGACAGCGAAATGCAAATATTTGAACTGTTTTTGAAACAAACAGATAGGAAAGAGTTAGCGATTATTGTCAATCAAATGAATGAATCAATTTTATGGATTCTGAATTCTTTCAAACAAAGTTTCATATTTGCTTTACGAATTATTGAGCGCATATTATGAAGAAATCTATAAATATATTAGAAGATCAGAATCAGAATATATATATAATGTGATTTCTGTTCAAAATATAAAAGTTTTTTGCCTTTATTTCTAGTAAAATTATTTCGTGTCATTTCAGTATAGCCGAAGTAAATTGCGATTTCAAGAAAGGGCTTAAGTCTACCCACGAGAGGTAAAAAAACTTTCGAAAGTAGAAATCTAGAAAAATTAAAAAAGAAATTCAGTAATGTAGTGTTACAGTGTGTCCAATCTTAGAGAGACAGCTTCTCTTTGGTAGACAAATCCTCCCATAGGCATCAAAGCACACTTCATTCTGATAGTTGGTTGTCTGCTTGGACGAAGATAAAATGATATCAGCTACTTTCTTTTCTATTTTTTTTTTTCCTTTCTAACAATTGTAATTTTTCTCTTTATTCGCTAAAGGTATTCTACCTAATTTTGTAGTTCGCCCCCGGCTATCGATAGAATATATAGTTAAGAATGTAATTACATTCTAGTATGAATTGGATAGTATTGGTGACTTTATGAAAATCTACTCCCTTTGGATGTTTTTATGTGAAGATTGATTGCTCTGTCTTATTCAGTTGCTTTTTTCTCTTAAATTTTTATAAGACATCGTGGATTTTGACCGAAAAATTGTATTTTTCTTTGTTCTTTACCATTTTATGAACAATTTTCGTAATATATAATTACCTATCATAATTGTATCTTCGTAAACAAAATTGCTTTATTGTTATTTTTAATCTAAAAATGCAAAATTCTCAAAATATAGTTTTAATTCGAAAAATTTCCATTGATATTTTTCTTAATTATTCTTTTATAATTTTCCAACTATACTTTATATATATATATATATTTTTTTTTTTTAAATTATTTTTCTTAATTTTTTAAGTGGCAAAAAATATCCTTAAATATTTACTAAATTGAAAATAAGAAAATTAGGAAAATGGAAAATATTTGTTGTTTTACATATTGATAAAATACTAATACGATTTCAAAGAATAAAATTTTAGAATAAATTAATAAATTATTTCTTGGATTTTTTTTATATATTTAGAGTATCTCAACAAAAGTATGCATCAATTCCGTATATAATAATAAAGAGATAACAAATATTTTTGGCATGGGGCCCAAAAAAAGATTTGCCATCCTTGGTATATTAATATTATTTTCAAATATTATTGTAATTTTTCATATTCATCACTTTAATTCTACGTTATTTGTCAATTTAGACGACATCTCTCTGCTGGAATATTAATTTGTAAATTATCAACTTAATGGAAAAATTGCTCTTTTTTTGAACTATTATTTCTGTTAATTATATTCTCTTCCTTTGAAATGTGCGATGTTTAATAATAATTTTTTTTTTAAAGTTACATTAATTTATATAAATATATATACATCTATAGAAATAATAAAAATAAAATAAAATGAACGTTTTCTTTGTTTTATAACAGGTTTTATTCCTTATCCTCTCATATTTGGTGCAGTTGCTGATTCGGCATGCATCGTGTGGGAAGAAAGCTGTGGTAAAAATGGAAATTGCTGGTTATACCATCCCGACAAATTTCGTTACTATCTCCACTCTACTACTTCGGCATTTATATTTTTTGGTTTATTTTTTGATTTTGGTATGGTTCTCTTTAGCAACAGAATAAAAAACATCTACAAAGAGGAGAATGATGTGACGAATGAAGAAAATGACACGAATGTGTGTAACGACATGTTGCCTTCATCTAATATTAAAAAGAAAAAAATTGATACTACAGTTTTGTGAAATTAAAAACACCCGTTTTCTTATTTTTAAACTGAAATATTTAGATAACATACTTGAAGCATCTGTATACTATATTATTTTGTTTTTGTTAAGTGTGTAGTATTTTTTATAATCAATTGTATACTAGAATGTAAATAAATTAAATGCAATATTACTTAATAATATTGCATTTAATTTATGACTTATTATTAAAAGACATTTCTTGAAAGTATCAGTTTTATATCATTTTGCATTTTAATACATTATTTTTTAAAATAAAGATCCAGTGAAACTTCTAAAATTTTTATTTTACAATAATAATTTAAAGTTTAATTTTTAAAAGTTCTGATAACTCTCCATGGAACTAATTTATTTTTTCTGCATAAATTAATAAAACAAAATTATAATTTAAAGCTTATATTATTCGTTATAATATTCCGGAAATACTGTATTATTTAACTATATAATGTGATAAAAGATTTTATTTAATTGTAATCTATATTTTATACCATTTATGAATAAAAATGATGATTGGATCGAAATTGCTACGACTTCAGTGATGGTTCTTTGTTTGTTTCACATAGGCCACCTTTTAACCTATCTAGACCAAACTTTACATAAAGATTTTCACCTGTGATCGTATGGGTAACGTAGGATATCCTGGATCAAAATCACCCCAGGAGATGGGCCATTTTGGGGTCGTTAAAATATTTAGATAATATACTTGCAGCATCTGTATATTATATTATTTTGATATAAATTCTTCAGATTGTTGTTGCTAAAGCAATAGTCATATCGAGATGACTTCAGGCTTGCAGTCATGATGTCATTGTGGCGTACAAATGGACCATGTCTGAAAATGTCAATTGTGTTCGTCACTAAAGGCGGTTTCACATAGCCAGCGATTTGCGAGAAGCGAGAAGAAACATGCGATTATTGTTGTTATTTTGTCGCAATCGCTATCACGATGTTATCGCGCATCTCGGCGATATTCGCTAAAAGGCTAGAATTTAGCGAGAAAAGACGTTATCGCCTTTATCCAACCCTACTGGATATTTTCGCTGAAAATCAGCGATTTTTGAAGAACAGTGACGCCATCTTCGATTTCGCCACATAGGGAACTTTGTAATTAACAAATTGAAGAATATCTATAAGTAATTATGGCGATATATCAGAACAAAAAGAAACTTGAAATGGACAAAGGTAGCGACTTATATTTCAACAACACTTATCGTTTCGCCATGTTAATTTAATTCTAGAACCACGTTGCTAGCTGAGAGGAGAGAGTTGTAGCTAAAAAATTCGCATTTTATGTGATAAGTACAATTTTATCGCAGCTACAATCTCAACTTCGATTTAGTCGCTGCTTTTCTCTCAAAACTCAACTCGCTGATTTTAACGCATAGCAGATCGCTTCGCTGGCTATGTGAAACCGCCTTAAGACATCATCGTCGCTCCAAAAAAAGATTGAATTTCTTTCAGCTATGATACAGGTAATATTTTATTGTTTCATTTGTTGCTATTAAAAATTCTCATAAACTATAAGCTAACATTTTCTTATATATGATGTACCAGAAATTTTCACGCAACCGGTTAATTTATAAATAAAAATGACGATTTTGGTATTATATTTACTAAAAAATCGATTTTTACTAAATTGATCATTTCTGATCAATTCAGTAGAGATCGATTTAGTGATCATACCAACTTCCCCCCACACAGATTCAATTTCAACAAAAAGTTAATTGCAAATAATGTGCGTTACAAATTATTTATTCGTACGCTCTATAATATCACTGCTAATTAAAGTATGAATTAAAACAAAAACGATGTTGATTAAATATTTTAAAGAAATATAAAATTACTCTAGCATAGAAAAATGGAATTAAACATAGTAATAATATAATACAGGAAATAAATTTGAATTTTTATTTTTAATAATTATAATTACTGGAGACCAGTTGCATCCGAAAAATCAAAAAATATCCATAATTTCGACAAATTTTGTCCAGAAAATAATAAAATTGATAAGAATCGTAAAGATAAAGATATTTTATAATAAAATTGGTATACATTTTTCATTTGGAAGAAAGTCTTTATTTATTCAATTCTGAAATGAAATTGTATAGATGAATATTTAGGTCATCCTTTCAATAGGGATTAAAAATTGATAAGAAAGAATTAATTTATAGTATTTGTATCATAATATTTAGAAAACAATAGCATTTCAAACAAAACTTATTTGAAATACTGTATATCCAATGTTATAATAAAATTTTTAACATATTTTTCTGAAAATGAAGCTTATACAAGCTATATATTTTCTGTATATCTCAACTAATAATATTTGAGTTACTTGGTAAATTTTTAAGAAATTCAGTAAAAAATCATATAATTAAAGACGTTTTCAATGTTATACTTTTTAATTTGGTATCTTCAATATTTCTAAGATGGCGATCGTATAAGAAAAACATGCGGATTAATTATTTTCAGAAGTAAATCTTATATTAAATTAGAAAATTAGGAAAATGTTTCTAATTTTAAATCTTCTTATTCGTTTAATTTTAAATGAGAAACCATTAATATAATTTTTTTTTTTTTGTTAGGTAAAAAAATTTCTAAAAGAAAATTTTATTCGTTTTAATAAAGAATAGAAAATTCCCTAATACACGATTAAAAAAAAATCCTAAATTTCCTTAAATTAGAAATATTACTAATTTATAACAGAATATTTTCTCTAGAATATGAAAAAATTTTAATTGATAAACATCCATATATCCTTTCTAAACTTAATCTTAAAGATAAAGAAAATTCTTTTATTGATGAGAATTTTCTAAAGTGGTGATTAAAAAAAAAATGTGCAAATTTTTAATCTCGCTAATTTTATATCGTGTTAGAAAGTTTGCATATCTAATTATATTTAATGAATTGCACAACTTGAAGTGCAACTAAAGAAATATGAATTTTTTCACATTTAAACTAATCCGAACAGAAACAGTTTCGATGTACAGTAATATCGAGTGTTTAATGCTTAACTTGTATTGCATATTCTGTATTTATTTATTAAATATATTGCTTTAATGTCAGTAAAGCATTATATTTCACTGAAACGACAATATCTACAGCAATAAATTGTCGCCATAATTCTCATGCGCTATTTAACTGACCCAGGTTGCTCGTTCGAGTAGATCCAAGTAAGAAAATAGCATTGTCCAGAATACTTTAAATACAGCAATCAACCGCATTATATGTTCTGAATATCATCTCAATGATCATACAACCGTGAGACAGATTTATAGTCTAGTTGTTTGCTAAAGTATTTCATGGGTTTTACCGTATCGAGAGAAGTTGCAGTAATTTGATTACCCAGCTTATCCAAAACTTTTAGAATAATCGCCATTTTAACTAGAAAATTTTCCAAGAATGATATATTAGCTATAACTTTATACTTGTACACATATTTCCTCTTAAATTTATGGATAGATTAAACTAAATTTCGGTATTGTATATCCCCGACTAAAAGTTTTTAAAATAAAAGCTTTCTAAGTAAGAGTTTTAGTGAATTTACAGTCATTTAGAATAGAGTTAATTAACGGGATGGTAATTATATTTGGATATACATCATTATGAATGTTGTGCTGCAAATACCTGAGTGTGTACTAGTTGCAGTGCATAAATCAACGTGTAACAAGTGTTTGTCAGCTTTAGAGATACTCATTTCAGCTTGTTTCGATATCGGAGAACAAAGGATCGCTTTATAATTGAGGTAGTTGTGATATCTCAATTTACAGACTAATTACTTCTCATAGTTTAGTTATAATGTTGAATAAACAGGAAAGGAACATTAAATTAGCCCATTCTTTCCAGATGGCTTATTCGAATTGTGTTTCTTTGATAAATTTCGTTGATATATTTAAATAAATTTTTATTTCAAATTATACAAAAAAAAAACTGCATACAGCTTTAAAATATTTGTTTGCTTGCTAAGTGTTTTGCTATTTAAAAAAAAATATATATATATATAGGCCCTATCCATCTCACTTATCTCGAAAGACTGTAAATAAATCTAAATTATTTAAAATTATTTTAGACAATCAGTAATTATCTTTAAGTTGTATAAGATTCTGATTAAATATTGATTCTAACTGCTACTAACATAAATATTATAAGATTCATTATGAGCAATATAAATAATCAAGTATTGATTCTGAATGTTTAGATAATCAAGAATATAAATAATTTAAGAATTGTTTATAAGTAACACGAATAATTCAACATTTTCAACAAAAATCATTCGATTAAATCTGATTTCGAGAATTATTTTTGCAGACGTTCAGTGTGTTTAATGTTGTTGATCAATATTTAATAATTTTTCAATCTATTATTTATATAAAGCTTTAAAAATAATCTAATTTTAATCTCTTCTGTAATTACCACGAATATAAATATAACTTTGCATTTAAATATTATAATTAACTATCATTTTACGATCAATAATTATTGCCGAGAAGTATCACTAACAATAAAATTATCTGTATAAGTTACAGATCTGATGCCATCTAAATTCTCTCAGAAAATAATAATTTAGTACTAATAAATGCAATACGTAAATAATTAATAAATCCGTAATTACCTTCGAAAAATCGTAAAAATTTATAAATTTATTATTAATAAAAACGGTATAATACATTTTATATTGGTAATAATTCTTTACTTGATTTTATTCATTATTTTTCTTATTAAAAAATAATAATAATACGCTAATTAATGCGCTATAAAATAAAATTATAATATTATCGATACTAATCTTTATCTGGCCTTCAAAAATTTGTCATCAGAAATAGGTAGTATTTGTAGCAACTTTCGTTCGATTTTGTTATTTCCTTCGACAAAATCGAAGTAAGGAAGAGAAAAGAAAATTAAAGCAAAGAGTGAACGAGAAAGAGAGCAGCAATAAAAGTAGATGGTGGCTCACAAATAAGTCTAGAGACGACAGCCGTAAGAATAGTTGAGTTAGAATGGTGAAAATTTGATTAAAGATGGGTCTACCATATTTTGATGTTGCAAATAAAGTTTAGAGACGAAAATCTCTATTATATACTGCCATCTGTTCAGTAATATAAATGTAACGCTTATTTTCTGGAATTTTTAAAGATAAGTGAAAAGATAAAGCTGTAAAAATATATATATATATAATATTTTAACGAATAAAATACAAAAATTGTAAAACTTTAGTTAGACAAATTATATTTATAATTTTATTTAAAAGAATTTCCTTAGAATATATTAGTTGTAAAATTTAATTAATAATTCTACTAAATATTTTAAATAATAAGCCTATTTATTTAATTACAACGTATTAATTATTGACTATTAAATATATTTAAAAATTTAAAGAAAATCTTCTGTAACTCTATACAAATATTTTTCTTATACTTTATAATTATTGAAAAACATAATTCATGAATATTCTATCATTCTAATTTGTACCTTATAAAATATTATGTTATAACAGCTATTAAATATAAAATAACAACATATAGAAAATATTATACGAATAAAATATTTTCTGTAGGCCTATATTAGATGAAATGAACGATGATGAAAATATTGCGTAATGAAAATATGATGATAATATAATAAATGAAAATATTACGTATGAGAATAATGAAAATATTATGTAGAGTAATTGGAGGTATTATGGAATAGGAAGGTTATATGGAATAGCATAGTTTCTCTAGAAGAGGCGGTGTTATGAAACTGTAATAATGCAGAATTTTTACGTTAAATGGCGACATATTTTGGTCTCAGTTTCAGTTTTCTGTGGGGAAGCATGATGATTTAAAATTGAGAACGTGTTTTCATTAAATACAAAAACTTTTGCGCCATCTGAAATCATTGGATTTGCAAAGATTACAGACAAGATGATAATTATTTTCTGAGTTTCTTAAGAGTATTTAGGAAGCACCTTTCATAATATCTCTTCGTATTTTGAGAGATTTGGCTTCTATTGGAGTAGGTTTCGTTCAAATATTATCGTATGAGTGGTGACAATATGGAATACTATTCTATATTGCCACGTTCAGTCTTCCTACTATAATTTAAGTTAACATTTGATCTACTAAAATTTATAGACATATGATCAGACTACTTTCTAAATCAGACTAATTTATAAACTATTCTAAGGCTTTTTTATTTTTTTGTAGTAGTTATCACTATTCCTAAGCGAAAATCTTCACCACCCAAAAGAAAATGATACAAATATTGAATAAAACAATGCTTTAAGTACATATTTATCTAATACTCTTAGAAAGTACCTGGAAGAAAAACCTATTTTTATAATTAATTAAAAGATGGAATACGCTTTAAGTACATATTTATCTAATACTCTTAGAAAGTACCTGGAAGAAAAACCTATTTTTAATTAAAAGATGGAATAATATTCCATTTAACCCACAACTTTTGGGTAATATATATATATAAACTATAGCAACCATATTTAAATATGTTATATAGGAATGTCCATAGAAGGTAACACATGAGAAACCACATAAGCTTTTTTAGAATTTTTATAAATTATAAAAATATACCATCAGTTACTCTATAAATATGAATTTTAAACTTTTCTGAATGT
The DNA here is from genome assembly GCA_000484575.1 of Olivierus martensii. Taxonomy (NCBI): domain Eukaryota; kingdom Metazoa; phylum Arthropoda; class Arachnida; order Scorpiones; family Buthidae; genus Olivierus; species Olivierus martensii. The sequence goes on along the minus strand of AYEL01066842.1, from coordinate 56,378 downwards.
ATTCTGATATTATTTATTTTTACTATAATAATTATTGACTACATAAAATTCGATCCAGATAGTATAAGACATATAGATAGAATCTATCTTTCTCTTTCTCAATAAAATTTTTCGAAGAGAAATAACTATTAAAAAATTAATTTAAAAAATTCAAAAATAAAAAAAAAAGTTACTGAATTATATATATTGCATATCGTGTTTCAGACCTGGATTCTAAATTCTACCTTAATATATAAAATTTTAATACATTAAATTTATATTCTACTTGTGAGTAGAAAAACAAAAATCCTGTTAACAGAATTGTTTAAACAAGCATAAATATTATAATTAAATTCGAAATTAATCCCGAGTTAAAAATGCAATTTATCAATGAAAAGACAAGTAAATTGAATCATTTTTATTATTTTTAAGAAAAGTTACAGCATTATGAGGAATGGTAGTCATTTAACATTAATGTCTTCAGCAGTTGTGCTCTTTCTTCAAAACGTGAGAATAGTGCATTTAAGCGGAATAGATATCCATTGAAAAGAGAAAGAATTTAAAGTGTTGCAAATGATTCTCACAAACGACTGCTCGTTTTAAAATTCAGTACTTTTTTTTTTTGCTTCTCTTTGCGGTGCTTAATTATCTTGTCGTAACAGCGACTGAACGTTTCCCTTCATTAAGAACTATTTCCTTATAATTGACGATCTATTTTCTATTTTCTCCAAATACTTATTCTTCTAATACTTGTTTAAACTTCATAACAAATTAATGTTTTCCATTAAAGTTAGAAATTTAATTTAAAATATTCCTATTTTAAATACTTTATTTGACTTAAAACTTGAAAAAAATTTTTTTTAATTTTGTATCTGAAATGTTTGAAGAACTTCTATCCTTTTTCTAATTTTTAAGTTTTGATATAATAATATATATCAAACAGGAATTTAAAAATAAATATCATATTTGAACGTTACTTAATATTATAGTAAAAAAATAATATTTTATGTTAAAATATCTAGACAAAATTTAATTTTAATTGATAGAAAATTATTTTTTTACTCTAATTATCTTATATTTTTTTAGTAAAAGGGCATAATTTATTTTTAAAAAGAGTCTGAAGTCAGAAAACAACTAATAATAATATTCAAATATATTTTATACAGTTGAAATCTGATTGGTTAATGTAAACAAATACGTGTTTCAAAAATAGACTAATTAATTAAATTGATTACACTCGCTTCTAATCATTGGTTCGATGGATATATGTATCTCATTATTGGTTGATGGGTATTTATATGCAAAAGTTTTAAATTTTCATACTATTCAACTTTTTTTTTTTACTATAAAAATTCTTTCTATGTAAAAACATTTATTGTTACTATTAAAATATAAGACTACTAAGAAGTAATAGTGAAGTTAGTGATACAGTCATCTATTACTACAGTTTTATTGTTATTCTAAAGAATGCGATCTAAAGGGGCATTCTAAACAATGCGATTTATGCTCAGATACTAGTATATAATTCGGCAACTCAAAAAGAGAATTATTGATGCTTAAGCACAAATTAGTTAGGATTTACCATCGGAAAGTATAGAGTAACTGGGGGTATTACGGAATACCATTTTGTTCTTATAATTATAAAAGATTCTTAAAAAGTTTATATGGTTTTTCATGTATTATTACCTTCTATAGATATTCCCATATAACATGTTTAAATATGATTGTTATAGTTCATATATCTATCATGTAATTTAAAAAATTATTTAAAGGTGCAAAATTCCATATTGCTCAAAAGGTGTGGGTTAAATGGAATAGTATTCCATTTTTCAAATAATCAGAAAAACAGTATTTTCTTCCAGGTACTTTCCAAAAGCATTAGATAAATATGTACTTAGAACATTGTTTTATTCAATATTTATATCATTTTCTTTTGGGTGGTAAAAGTTTTCGCTTATGCTTAGTGATATTTATTTATTTTATTTATTGTATCATTTTCTTTCGGGTGGTAAAAGTTTTCGCTTATGCTTAGTGATATTTATTTATTTAATTTATTTATACATATACATCCTACAAAAAAAGCAATTTTAGATGTCCCCCTCATCTGCATTATAATATGAATTAAAAGTCATACATGGTCGCACAAAAATAAAAAAGATCTGAAAGATTTAAGTTTTTTTTCTTTTGCCTTAACCTAAAACAAGCTTATTTTTCGCGATTTAAACTGAGGAACATTGTAGTTTATCATTTCAGATGATAGGTCGCCTTTCATAAATTTCATTAGCATTTGCGGATGATGTTTCTTTATCAATTCTTCAATAGATGGTAAGTATAAAACATTCATAATTTATTTTTAATTATTTGAAAGATATATACTATTTATTTTTCTGATTGCACGATACCATACTTCACTCAACGGATTTAAACTTGATACGAATCCAGCAGAATATAGTTGTATGCCGTATACCAGAGAACTACTACTTTCTAGATTACTAGAAAAAAATGAAAAAGCCTTAGAATAGTTTATAGACTAGTCTAATTTAGAAAATAGTCTGATCATATGTCTATAAATTTTAGTAGATCAAATGTTAACTTAAATTATAGTAGGAAGACTGAACTTGGCAATATATAGTAGGAAGACTGAGCGTGGCAATGTAGAATAGTATTAGAACCTATATTTGAACGAACCTACTCCAGAGGAAGAGATATTATGAAAAGTGCTTCCTAAATAATCTTAAGAAACTCAGAAAACAATTATCATCTTACCTGTAGTCTTTGCAGATCCGATGATTTCAGATGGTGCAAAAATTTTTGTATTTAATGAAAACACGTTCTCTATTTTAAACCGTCATGCTTCCCCAGAGGAAACTGAAACTGAGGCTAAAGTATGTCACCATTTAACGTAAAAATTCTGCATTATTATAGTTTCATAACACCGCCTCTTCTATGAGAAACCGTGCTATTCCATATCACCTTCCTATTCCATAATATCCCCAGTTACTCTACTATTGATACTTTATAGGAAAAAGTTTGAAAAGTATTGAAGTGAAATGACAGCATTTTGAACAACTTTTATTATTAATTTTTTGTTTGCCTAAAAATTATTTCGCAAATAAACTTAAACAGTAAGACCAAGAAAACAAAGCGCTAAATGAAACAGCGTTAAACGAGACTATTTTTAATACGTAAATAATGAGGATAGGTGAAACAGGACAGTGAATAAAAAAATATATATATATAAGATTTTTTTAATTTTATTTTGTAACATGTATTATTACTATTGTATTATATTAATTATAGACATTTTTTATTGGTAATATCGATTTGTATTTATAAATTATTCATAAAAAAATTCTTAAAATTAGAAAATAAAAACTTTTAAGAACAAAATTGAAGTAATCAGATTCAGTAAACTATAAACAATCCAGTTTTAAGAACAAAAAGCAGTAATCAGATTGCAATAAGCTATAAACAATGAAAAATATTGATAAAGGAAAATAATGTTCTAACTTCAAGGAATTATAGTTTAAAGTGGCAGCATTCAGGTTAAAACTAAAATGGGATAATTGTTATTTTATTCTGTAAAATAATATTGATTACTGATCATAAATATGAACCCTGACAGCAGCAGACTTTCGTATGTATTGCACTGCACTGCACTGATATCAAACGCACTGTGAGACTGCATAGGAGTATCAATGCAACAAATTCCTGCGATTTCGGATTTATGTAAGAATAACGGTTTGAAAAACCATGCCAAAGTGATTCAATAAAAACATAGAATTCGAAAATAACGCGTTATATCGAAACAGCGTTAAACGGAGCAGCGTTAAGCGGGTTCTTATTATAGTTATTCTCATTGCATCACCTATTACATTATTACTTCTGAGCCACTTTTCATATGAGTACTACCTGCATATACTTTACATGGCTAAATTAATAAGGTTTAATAAATTTATATTCAGTTCAGTTACAGTAATTCTAATCAATCTTAATAATAAGAGACGAGCAGTCGAGAAATGAAATTTTTATTAAAAATTCCTTTTGTTAAAGTTAAATTTACTAATTAGTTCCTATTTTAGTTATAGCTTATGAAATAAATATTATAAAAATTGTATCGGAATCTTATATTTTAAATTATAAATTACAGTATTATAATATTGTAAAATTTATTATGCTTATTGGTTATGAACTTTATTAGATTATTCCTATTTGTTATAATTTATAGACGAGTATTTCCATTTGAATTATTAGCTCAATAAATTATTATTTCCTATATAATAATATTAACTTAAAACAGGATTTGAAAATATTGTTTAACGATTTTAGGACAAGTTTAATAATGTATTCTTAAACTGATTATTCAATTAGAAAAAACGAAAAAAGAAAGTGTCATTCTTTATAAAAAAAAATAAATAAATAAATTTTTATATTGATGTTTAAAATATTTAAAGCTATTGTTCATCAAATTTTAATACGGTTTTAATAAAATCAATTAAAAAAAAAAAATCTTTTAAAGTGAGATAATTAAAGTAGAGAAAACTAGAACTTTAGGAACATTTTTATAAACTTTCAGCAAGCGAAGAAAAGACTAAAAACACATCATTAACTTAATGACGAACACAATGATTACTAATAATTAAATACTTTTTTGGAAAGGATTGTTAAGTCTATTATGTGTTTGCTTTATGTTGTAATGGGTATTTATCGCAAATATTTAGCATTAAATAGACAACTTACACGAATTTTATGCGTTATAAGTTAGCGTGTAGCCGATAGTTAGTTTGAACTTTTAGAAACAATCAACATTACTACTACTACACATTACAGTTTGACCTTGTTAGGACAATCGATAATGTGCGTCATTATTGACGTCATGGTTACATCGATGCAACTGCTACGGGTGAAAGATCGGTTTTACGTGTCACTCAAAATTTACATTATCAATTATCCTAAATTATTAGTAATTTTTTAAGTTTACATTTGATGTATTAGAGAATTTTCAGCGATAAGCTCCATTACTTTAAAAGTTTGTTAGAAAGTAACTAATTTAATTTTGGTTAATTTTTCTTATCAAAATGATTGTCGAAACTGTTCGTTTATATTGAAAACTAAAATAAATTTTTACTTAAAATACGCTTATAATTTTATATTTAAATAGAAATTCTTATAAAATTTAGCAAGTCTTGTTTAATTTTTTGCAGTTTTCTTAGATATTTTCTTTTTCTATTTGATTTTATTATTCTATAAGCGTATAACTACACAAAATAAAAATTATCATTAGCTTAATTTACTGCTTACTTTATTGCTTTCATCTAATGATATTTTAGTTTTATTGCTTCCACTCTCTTCTTTGATTTTATCCAATCTAATCTTTTTTTATCCCTTTATCGTTTATTTGTATTCTCTTCTTGATATTTTGTTTATTACTTTTAATATATTCTAGCAGTACAAATATATAAGTGTGTGTTTAGATGTTAGTAAATTAAAAATGACTTTTTTTAATTTTTTTTTATACATAAATCTATGTCAGAAGTTTTAAACTAAAACTATCAATATTAAATTCATTTAATAACTTAATATCAGAGGAACAACATTTTCATATTTCGATGATTATTACAAGAAAGGTAAACATATCAGATTAGAAATTTTTATTAAAACTTTCAAAGGATCTAGATCGATATTGAAAAGTTTTATTTGAAGAAGTATCATATTGAAATTTATTAAAGAAGAAATTCGGATTATTTTTTTTTCTTTTTTTTTATTGAAAGTAAAAGTCAAAAAGATGCGTATGTCTAAAGACGATTGATGGTGAACATCATCGGTGTGACGTTGATGCATATGTTTGGGATTGTATCTCCTCTATGATGAATTAATCCATCAAAATATTCTTATTCGTGTTACAAATAAAAATATTATATTCTTTAAAATGATCGAATTTCAATTTACAGGAGTATTTGTTATCTATTTTTTAAGAGAAAAATTATAATTATTCTCTTTTTTTTCCTTAAGAATTGTTATGATGACAATGTTGTAATGTTCTCTTTAAATTTTATTATTTATTTATTTAATAATAAAAGCTACTGAATGACAACTGTACAAAGGCTATAAATATAAATATTCGTGTATATATTCTACTAATAAATATTTAAAAAAATTTAAGAGAATAAGATCGGAAGATATTAAAATTATTAATAATTTTTAATTTAAATAAAATTTAAAAAAATATTTTAAAAAATTTAATTTAAGAGAATAAAAAAAAAATATTAAATATAACAAATCTTTTTTTAAAAAAAAATCAGTTTTAAAAAGATTAAAAAAATATGAAACAAGAAAAACATTTTTACTGTTTTTATAAGTTAATAAAAATATTTTGATCCATAAGAACTAAGCTGTGTTAGCCAAAATCGAGCCTTTCAGAGTTTTAGCATTTAGAAACAGTGAAAGTAGATTTGACTTTCTTTTCAACGTCATTGGAGACATTTGTCGGATTTCATATTCTCTCAGTTGCCATGGGAACATCATCCAGGCTGTGTCAATAGGACGTGAAGCAACAGGAAACTTGGAAATATTTATGGCTGCAGAGTGGTCCTTTATTGACACAAAAGATGTACTGATGAATCTGAACTCAATATGATTGCTTCTAACTATAAAATAATAAGCAAAATAAATTTGTTTTTCATTTCTAAAATTCTAATTTTATAAGTTTTTCGTGTTTTTTTTCTTATAAATTATTCTGTTTTTCATCAAAAATTGAAATCAGTACAATCATATTTATGTATAATATCAAGACACTGTTGTTTAAACATTTAAAATAAAAAAATACTTGATTATTTCGGGATTATTTTTTTATTTAGTTTTTTTATTTTTTAGCTTTCATCACTATCTTTTGTAATAAACTTTTTTTTTTTATCATCTAAACTTTAAATATTAAAAAATATTTAAAGTTTAGATGATAAAAAAAACAGTTTATTTACAGTTAGCCTATATTGATTTACTCTCGCTTGTAAACAAGAATTAATTAATCGACTGTCATTATTTATTAAACAATGTAACATAAATAATTAAAATAAAAATAAAATAGTTAATTTAATCACTTAAATTAGATTTAGAAGCGTGCATAGATTAGGATTTGTAAAAAAGACCAAGGTATATTTTAGAAAGGAGTAATTAGCAGTTGATGACTAAAGAATAAAGAATTGCAATGTTTGTTTATTCTGAAAAAAAAAGAAAAGAAAAATAAACCAAAATGTATTTTTAAATCGAATAAACTTACTTCTAACAGAAAACTTTTACTAAATAAATATAAGTTAAGTAATTAATTTTCAAGCTGAAAATTCATAATTCATGATAAAGACCAAGAAAACATTATTAATGTATTTTTTTTATAAAATAAAAAAAGCAAGATAATGAAGAAAAATAAAAATTTTAAACATGTTTATAATTTTTTAATAAAAAATAAATTTTTTTTCTAAAACAATTTCTATTGATTATTTTTTTTTTTTGGAAAATTTTAATTATAATATTTAAATATTATTATTATTTTTATTTTATAATATAATTAATTATAACTTTGGTGCAAAGTATGAATAATAATTAAATACAGTATTTTTTATAATTTTATTAAAAAAATCATAAATTTGAACTAATAATTCATAATCGATTATTATTCAATTTTTTTTATATAATTTCATGCAAATATTGTTGAATATTTTGAGTTTTTAAAGATACTGATAGCGATTTTAGAGTTAAATTAAATCAATTTTTCAGATATAATGTAAAAAAAATTGAATAATCTACTGGAAGTAAACAATGCCATTGCACCATTGCAAACAATTAGTACTGTTAATTTTATACCGCAACTATTGGCATAACACGTTACATGTCAAGTGTATATGTGAAATTCCAATTTTGATATACAGTATATTTATGTAATGACTTAATACTGTTACATTAAATAAATAAAGCAGCTAGCAAAGCATTTGTCAATTTTATTGTAGATTAAACTGAATCTATAATTAATTATGATAATATAATGTCAATTGTGCATATATTTAAATATATAATCAGGGACTTTCAGAGAAAATGCGAGGCCCGGGGCAACTAATATTTTTGAGTACAGTGGTAGCTGTATAAGAAAAGAGAAAACATTGATAGACAAACACTGAAACTCGAACAGTATAAAAATATACAAATATTTTTTTTCTAACATATTGAATTATAAATTGAGGCCCTTAAAATCGCGAGGCCCGGGGCAGCTGTCCCTCTTGCCTCCTTCTGTGGTAGCCATTATAAGTAACGCATATACAGTATTTTTTATATGTATATATTATATCATATATACCAGAAGTGGGCAGCTCTCCCTCTTCTGGTATATATGGAGCTACAGAATGCCCTCTTCTGTAGCTCCATACAGAAGAGGGAATTCTTTCTGTAGAAGCTATCCTTTCTGTAAGCCTATGGAGCTGTCCCTCTTCTGGTATATATGGGCTGCAGAAGGAGGCAAGAAGGGGCAACTGTCCCTCTTGCCGCCTTCTATAGTAGCCACTGTATGTAACGCATATACAGTATTTTTTATATGTATATATTATACTATATTTACCAGAAGTGGCCAAACTTTGTGTGGCCACTTCTGGTATTTGAGATTCTCCCATGTGGCTCGTAATACAGGACCCACATTGGAGAATCTCAAATATTCGAGAGCTGCATTTTCTTTCTGGATCAATGAGAATAGCATCAGTTTTTTTCGGGTAATTTTAATAATAATTTCAAAAATTGTTTATTTCAGATGCATTTATTTCGTACATATACTACTTTTTATAATAGATAAACAAATCACAGATATATTCTTTTTTTTTAACGTAGGTATTTGCTTCATATTTACTATTGACTTTCATGGTCTGGAGCCACAATGAAGGTACTAAAGAGCCTCATGAGACGCAGTTTGGCCACCTCGGATATATACTGTATATATGTAGTTATATGGTAAACATATTATAAATTTTTATTGTATTCTATAAATTTTAGAATACAAAAAAATATTTGTAATATGTTAGCTGTATATTTGAGTTCAATGAATATTTATTATATTTATTTAAATTCGAAATATTTTTTCTTTTTTAAAAACATTGAATTTAGGTGCCAATGTACTTTGAGTGAGAGAAAAAAATTACAAAATTTATTATATTATGTAAATATTAAACTGAAATTAACGATTAGGAGTAAAGATTTTTAATTAAATTATAAGTATAACGAGCATACTTTAGAACTTAAATCAAGAAAAAAATATATATATATTTTTATATTTTAATTAGAATGAATAGTTTATGTGATTTATACCTTCTGTTGTTTGCAGGTTATATTCAAGATAGTACAGATAACTCAAGAGTAACCGAAATTACCGAGAATATTTACATCGGAACTGAAAAACGAGAGCAAGAAACGGAGACAATAATGGACTATTGGAATCTCGGAGCCAATCTTTTGCCTACATTTGACAGCAAAACAGCCAAAAATGTCACCACGCAGCTAGGTCAGACTGCCTATCTTCACTGCATCGTAAATAACTTGGGAGACAAAACGGTAAATGCTCTTTTATTCTTTTCTATGCAAATCTCAAAGTAATCTATCAGAAGTATTTCATTCTTTTCTCTCTATTTTTACAAGTTTTCTTTCGGAAATTGTTTTGTGACAATCGTTCATATTATATTTCTAACGTAGAAGGATTGATATGAAAAAGTATTTGGATAGTGAGTTTTTCCAGATTTTGAAGGAGACAATTTTTACTTTATATAAATATTTTCCAAGCAAATATCTTTCTGTAGATAACCGTGGGGGAAACAAAGTTTTCTAAAAATATAAAAAAGATATATAAACGAAAATGCAAACAAATCATGCAAATAAAGTAAAATTATATAGATAAAAACATAGATGAAATGAAATATATTAAGTTATATATTAATTACATTTATTTACAATTAAAAATGAATGATCAAGGTACTTAAACATATCTCGATCCTTAAATTATTATAAAAAATAATGACTTTAATTTATTATTCACTATTCTAGCTGAACAATCACATTGTTGTTATTGTTATCATAACTTGATAATTTATAAAATTAAGAAATTGTATACATTATCTGCTGATTCAGATTTAGCATCAGGAAACTTAAGTCTTTCAATATCAAAAATTCTTATTTCTCATAACCACTTAAGGAGTTCTGTGATCCGCAAAGCAATCTAAAAAAGTTTTGTGATAAGATAAAATATAAAACAGATTAAGAAATATTGAGATTACTAACTGTTCTTAATGAAAATGGTTAATGTGTCTTAAAAATATTAAATATAGCATATTAAATATGTTAGAATGAGTTCGTATCATTAAGAGAGGTGTTAATAAATGTACAAAACGAATACTCGATGTAGATAAGATTCTCTATGACAAATTAGAAGTTAATGTATAGCTAATATACTGTAGTTGAGAGAATGTAACATTGTTTCTCATTAAAATCAGTTTTGTTCCGTTTGACGTAGAGAACAATGGAATATTACATTCCGGAAAACACGGTTTTGAAGAGACTCTGGATAACAGTAAATTAAGCAACTCTTTAATTTATACTGTTATCCACAGTCTACAAGACATACATTCGTCATGTTTCATTATTCAGATATGAAACTAGATGTTTAAACATCTTTAGAATTAAACTTAACTGTAGTAAATGTTTTATTTTTAAAAGTTGATAAAATGCAGTTACTTTTCTTCACGTTTTACATTTTTTTTTAACGTTTTAAGTAGTTTAATTGCATCCCTTGAGAGGATTTCTGTTGCTATCTATAATGAAATAATCTATAAAATGAAGTAGAATGAAAAAAAGATCAATCAAACTATTGTTATGGATCTAGACTGGTATAGTTTCTTCTAAAATACCTACCGAATCTGGAATAACCTCTGCATCTCTTTGAATGATCCTCCCAGCTGAAGTGATAAGTGCCTACTCCATATACTTAAAGAGAGTAGGGGAACTGAATGATAGACATTTCTACTCCCTTCAGGGTATAGGGAGATGAACGATTCTATTGGATTCTGTCCCCTAATAGATGTTTACCAAAATGAAGGAAAAAATCCATATTATCCATGGGATTTCAAATAATTTTAGATAATATGAACTTATCCTTTAATTTTAGTGAACTTTGTGGTGTAGTAATAAAATAAATATTCCTTTTAATCGATAAAAATTCATCTTTAATTACACAGTAAAGTCTACAAATATGATTTTGGATAATATTTCCATATAATCCAGAAGTATGAGAATAAATCCAGATAATATGGAAATAAGTAAACATTAACGCTAATTTATTCTAAATTATTAACAAGATCTAATTAAAATAGGCTTTATTTAATGAACAGAAAATTTGCTTAATTAATGAAGATCAAAATGCAGTTTTCTCTTAGACGATTAACTAGTTCAGTCTTTTTTTATTTTAACTGTTGAATAAATATAGGACGAAAAAGAAGACAGTTCTCTGCATAAAACGATTCGAACAATATATATTAAAACATCAAAACAGGATTTAATGTTAATATTTTAAACGTTTGTTTAATAATTATAAATCTTCACTCATAAATCAGAATAATTAATGATAAAATGCTAGGAAGAGTAATGATGATTAACTAGCTCAGTTGCATTTATGTTTCAGTCTTTATTTGCGACGGAAAAGTTTTATATGTCGAAAATATGTTGCATTTAAAATAAAAGTAAAAATTGATTACAACAACATCCAAAAAAAAAAAAAAAACAGGATTCGTTACTAATTACTTAAAAAAAGGCAAATATTTATATGAATTTTTCTTTATTCTAGTGAAAAATCTGTTATTATTCATGTGAGCAAAACAGATGATGTGTATAAAATTTAATAAATTTTTTTAAAATATTGTTACTACTTTTATTAAACATTGAGAACGATTGGAGATTTAAACAGTAATTTTCAATGAAGTTGTAAATGGAAACATGCCGAAGCTTTAATAAATATATCCATTCAAATATGTTAACATATTTTAATAAATACTGCATTTCTCTGATTAATTTCCTTATCTCTCTCTATACAGAATTCATTGGGATTATGTCAACCTTGGTTAATGTATCAGATATTGCCAATTAGTTTGGTCGTAGCTTGACTAAGATTAATAGTGCCTTATATTAAGTTAATCTAGGAAATAACATGATTTAATAAATACATCCAGTTGTTAGTTTGATTGAATTTATCCATACTTGCCCAATGATATAAACCAAAGTGAATAACTACTGATAATATCTTAAAAATGAATATTATAAAATATTTTTTTAGAGTATTAATCTTGTTAAGGTATTTATGTTTTTATAAAAAGCATTTTTTACTTAATGAATTTGTATAATAGTAATAAAATTATATAATTTAATTTATCTTAAACAAAAAAAAATTAGTGATGTTAAATGTATTATTAAAAAAATCTTTATTTCTTTTATTTTCTAAATTAAATGTTTAGATGTCAAGAATGTTGAATATTCTTTAAATGATTTATATTTAGATGAATGCTAGTTTGATTCTCATCTTTGTAAGCATATTTTATTGCTTTTAATTTATTTAATTCTTTAAAATTGAAATAATTATGAACACCATCTAAAGGCTATCTATACTTACAAACTACATACTAAAATATTATTTAGAATTGATAAAAATAATATATAAGTCCTTTACTTCTTCATATCTACTATAATTACAATCCTCTAAAGCTATTTCTTTCCATCTCAGAGAAGAATTTGCTATCGTGTCAATAAGAAAGAAAATTTTACACTGGATGGTTGTCTTACATGTCTCTTACATGATTTCCTTACTTTCTCTATAACTTTTTTTTATCTTCTACTTATCACATGCAACATCGAAAACGTTCACTCGGGGACTGTAGATGCTATGAATTCTTTTGAGATTGGATGACTTACGGGAAATTGAACGATGTATGAGATTCTATGTTCTTGTTTCTGGATAAAGAACAATCTAGATCTAAAGATTGTTACGTCTACTTTCGTAACTGTGACTGAGCTTCTTTACCTTTCTCGCAAACAATTGTCTCAAAGAAATCCTTTGACATACCTAACTGCTACAGAGATTGCATTACTGATTTCGGACTTCCACGTTTCGAAAAGACGTATGCCGTACCGATAAAAATGTATATCTAAAAATAAGTTTGACGCTAAACATTGTTTTGAAGGATCTATTCCTTTCTAAACAGTCTTATTTCCTAACAGAGGAAACGAAACAGTAAAATGTTATACTTTATCACTTAGTTCCAAGAGTTTAAAAAGCTTTCTATTTGTTTTTTTCCTTATTTTCTTGTTATCGTAAAAACTATAACTAAATCTATAAAACTGTCATTTTTTTAGCTTATTTTCTAAGCTGCTGATAACGTTTATAAATTGTTTTTTATTGAATAATTCATATATACTGTAGAAAGAACTTTTCCAATTAATAAAATCACTTTATCATAAACTACGTGAGTGTACAATTTGTAGTTGAAGTAAAAAAATTCGATATAATTTTTTAAAGGAAATAAAATTTATGGCTTTCATTTCTATTGCTTGGAGGATTAAGTTCTCCTTAAGTATTTATCATTTTAAATTGTAACGATTGAGAAAATTCTGTTTAAACGAAACGATTTCTAATATTGCTACAATTTATAAAAAGCATTACACATTTTTTTTTCTTTTGTTTTAGGTTTCTTGGATTAGAAGAGCAGATTTTCACGTACTAACTGTTGGACTCGATACATATACTAGTGAAGATAGATTTCAAGCCATCCACATCGAAAATACAAACGACTGGGCTTTACAAATAAAATTTTCACAATTAAAAGATGCAGGAGTCTACGAATGCCAAGTCAGTTCCGATCCTAAAATTAGCTATTTCGTTAATTTAACAGTTTTAGGTAAGTACAAAGAAAAGAAAACGAGTCAAACAAAGAACACATTTTAATAATATAAAAGTTAGAAAGATAGTTTTCTTCGCTTTTAATACCGCTTCAATATTAATCCATCGACGTCTGTCATTGAATGACAAAGATGTTTGACTACGTGCCACTGTTGTGACAAGTTGTATTAGACAGAAGATAAATGTATGCCCTTTTGAAGAATGACTCGAAATTAATGAACATTATTGCTAGCTATCTCAGAAAATATATAGATGAGAGAATATTTTAAAGCTTGAGAAAATCGAATATGCTGAACAACGTTTTCTAGTACCATTTCTGTTTAATGTTTGAAACTTTTTATCGCAAGATTTTCTTCTCCTGCCTGCAGTGAAGAAGTGCTTCTAAAATTAATTTTAGCATGGAAATGTGCAATTTAAATTGATTGACGGGCTTTTATGAAAATTTAAGTTTTTTTTTTCGGTTATAAATTGAGAATTAAAGTTTATTATTATTATTTTTATTATTAAAATCGTTTTAAATTTATTACATTGCATTGTTTGGATTATAAGAAATGTAATTTGAGAGTTTTATCATGGTGTATTTAATAATATTTGAAAGAAGTATAAATTGTAAATATCTGAAAACAAAGTTTAAAAAAAAGGATTTTTTAAACTTTGTTTTTAATTCAGTAAAAGAATTAAAATAAATTAAAATCGGAATTTATTAAATATTTCTAATTATAAAAATGTTGCTAGCTTGGTCACTAAAGAACGAAGATGGATAAGGATTTTAATTGTGTTTTTAATGAGGAAATTATCTTAAAGTAGACAACTAATAGACTTAATCTAGGAATAGGTCTCAAGAATGAACATTTTTTTTTTTATTTTATTGAAAGAAAAATTCTAGGAAGAGGATTTATAGCCTTCTACAATAAAATGAGAATTTCATTAAATTTTTAAAGGTGATGATGTCTAATGGCTCTTAAAAGAATAAAGATACTAGTGATTTTTCTAACGGGTAAAAATAAATCTAAATTAAAATTTAGGAATTAATAGAAATTCGGCATATTTTCGCTAATAAATTTTTTGCATCACTTAATTATTAACAATAGTACGTTTAAAATATAATTATAGATATCAACAACTAAAAATTATTTTTGATAATTCAAATAATACTTTAGATTAAGTTTTAAATATTTTTCTGAAAATTTGACGTTTTTACTTTAAATTAATTAAACTTTTCTTCTCTTTTCTTGTAGTAGCAAAAGCTGCAATAGACGAATCGCCAGATTTATACGTCAAAACTGGAAGTTCAATCAACTTAACTTGTATTATAACTCAAAGCCCAGAGCCTCCCATCTTCGTCTTTTGGTATCATGACGATCGGATGATTAATTATGATTCTACTCGAGGAGAAATAACAGTTCAGAAATTAAACGGTGATATTGCTATTAGCAGGTTGTACATTAAAAATGCTTTACCTGCTGATTCAGGAAATTATACTTGCGGCCCTTCAAATGCTCAGCCAAGTAGCATCACAGTGCACATCTTAAACGGTAATTAAGTTTTACAACTTAATTATACGTGATCAAAATAAAAATATAATGGCAGAGATTGATTAAAACAGTGAGTAGATTAATAAAATATTTTGTTGTGAAGTAAAATATTATAATTTTAATTATAAAAGCAAAAGAAGTTTCGTTTGCTATGATCAATCTTTGTCAATATGTTATATATAATATTTTATATTATCATTCTTAAATACGTAAATGTAATTTTATTTTTCTTACGTTATATAGAAAAGAATGAATTATAATCACACAAAAGTTTACAAATTTTTTCTTTCATTTTTTTAAAAAAAGGAAAAAAATCCGCTCTGCTACTTTCAGAATTGGATCGATTATGAAAAACAGATATGTTTTTTCCATTTTTAAAGTCATATTAATGCATTATAATGATAAGTTACTCTTGGAAAATGTCAAGATTAATCCGTTTGAGAATATTCATTTTAAATTACATTTCTGCGATTACATAGATACATTTTTTCCCCCTTCTACTTTTTAAAACTTCTCTTTGTTTTTCATAAAATGAACCGAAAGTTACATTAAAGTATTGAAACATGCATATTATTAACGAAAAACATAAAGAAAAACTGAATTATTGATGATAATTTTTTGTTTTCAGTAGTTCTGTATATTTTTAAATGGCTTTCAGTAATTTAGAGAATATATATTTACGAAGGATGATTCATTTTAACAATATTAAAAAAAATAGACCATTTTTAATGATGATTCTGATTGAATAGATTCTTCGATTTACCATACAACCCATTCTTTAGATCTGACAACGAATTTATCAAAATATTTAAATTATTTTTATAAAAATATTAACCATTAAAATGTAAGCGAATTTAATTATTCTAACGATGATTTACATAAACTGAACGATTCTTGATTTTTTGCAGAAAATCATTTTTTATCAATCTGACTTTAAAAAAGGAAAACATGCTATGGTTTATTTTACTCATAGCTAAAATTCTATTGAGTAAAACAAATTGTATAGTGATGCATGCTAGTAGTTGATTCTCTTTACTTGTATTTAAATAATTAAATAGTGCATGAGTTTGTTTAACATTAGTAAGTTATTGGCCAAATATATGCGTGCCACTACGTCTAATCATGATTTATAAAATTAAAACATGTGGCAGCACGGCCAGCTTCATTAAGATAAATTCTGACACTGTAATCTCTTTTAGGTGAAAAACCAGCTGCCATGCAATACGACAGCAACGGTTCTCATTCCGGAAGTAAATCATTAAATACCGGATTTACGTCACTATATTTACTGCTGTCCACCCTGTGGTCTGTACTTAGGTGAAGAGACTTGTGCCGGTAGTACGGCGTGCGATACGAACTGTTCTCAGGGTGAAAATGTGGCCACATGTTGGAGTAATGAGTATGAATGTTATGTGCGTGACTGTGTGTGTGTTCACTCTGAACTGTTCCCTACGGGAGAATTTCATAAAATAAAAACAAAATAAAAATAAAAACATCATTCAACGATGAATAAATCTCTGTATAACATATGAAGAAAAATTGGACTAATGTTTTGACCACTAAAATTTTTTGGTCAAAGTGGTTTTCCGTCGGACTTGTGTCGTTTTATTAATTGGATAAACAAAAAAAAAAGTACAACACATTGCCAGAATGGAGGTTTCGAATTGCCTTATTTTAACTTCCTCATTGCTCATGAAGTTATATATAAAGTACTGTGGTTCAATAAAATTGTTTTGTTTCAGAAAGTTGTAAATCTTGAAACTGTATCATTTAAAGAAGTGGAAAATTATTTTGGATTTGGAATAATTAATGTCCAAAACAGTGTGATGATGGCTTAGAGAACTTTTTAAAAAGTTTTCATTGATTTAAAATACAAATTAAGATGAGATATTTCTTCCAAGTCTAAAATAATTTAAAACTTTTAAGACATCAACATATATAATTGATGGACACCACATCATTTAGAAATATGTTTTAAGCATCTTCATCTTATATATATATATATACCTTTAAACACAATATTATTGTATTATTAATGATTTATTTCATTATAAAATTTTATTTATTTATATAAATTAAAAATTTATTAATATTTTTTATTATTTAAATTTATTATTATTAATTTACACGTGTTAAGTTCAAAAATCGCAGTTTATATATATGTATGTTATCATGAGTAAAAATCAGTTTACATATCAGAATTACTTTCTTGCAGATCACATTATTCTTTATTTATAAAAAGAAAAAAATATCATTAAAGATTTGTTTCTTTAAAATTTTCTGAAATTTTTCATTTAACAACAGCATAAATGTTTATTATTGTAGCAGCATCTGACACTTTTAATAGTTTTATTCATTACTAAACATAAGTTTAAAGCTTAATATATATATTTTTTTCGATAATCATCTTTTATGTACTTTAAACTGAAAAATGTCGTCCGTTTTCTAATTAAGAAAAAATTAAGATAAAAAAAGAAACTTTCATTATCCAATTTAGATTCTTAATTAAACTATATTTGGACTACATTTAATTTGGTTTTAATCCCAATACATCAATGGACTTATATTTTAATCTAAATACTTTATATAATGAACAACTCCTGTATAAGTACGTCAAGTTTTAATTAGTTTTTTTTTAAGCGTTTAAACTAGTTTTAACATGGTATAGGGTAAAGATAAAAACTTTTTTCTTAATCTAATATTTATTTTAAATAAATTTATGGCTTTTCTTTCTTTAAAATCGATTAGGATTCTATAATTAATTTCTTTCCTGGAGTTAACTTAATAGAAACAACAATTAACTTTTACCCCCTCTCTTCGAAATTAAGTTGATCTTATCAAGATGTTAATTTGTTATTTACTAAATAAAAACACAGAGTACTGTTATAATGTTAATTTTATTAGGGCTTCTTTTTTATTTTATTTTTCTTTTATGCTTTGACATGTACAAAATTAACTTAAAAAAACTTATTTTATTATATCAAATTCTATATAAGCTTTCTTAAAAATTCTTTCAAATATTAATACTTAAATATTTTATAATCTAAACTTCCAAACTGCTCTTCAATAACAACAAGTTATATCCTTCTGTGCTCTCTTTTCTCAGCAGAGAAGATTCTCAACAGTTTCAATGGTTTTCCGTTTCGTTTATTATCTCAACAACATCCAAACAAGCATCTTCGTTATCTTCAATTGCCTTCTCAACATCCAAATAGCATTTGATAGTTTTCATTTTCGTCTAATCATCAGTTATTATTTCCACTAATTTTCTATTCATCGTTGTTTTCAACACACTTATAACATCGAATTTTTGACTTTTTAAACTTCATCATATAATAAAAAAGGTTATTCCGATATTTATTAGTTGTTTTTATTAACAGATTAATCAAAATAAATTTTTTATTCAGTATATTCTGTTATTTTAATAAAAATAATAATAATACGCTTATTTAGAATTAAAAACAAACAATTATATATTAATATATATAAGAGGATTAATTTTTTAATCCAATTAAAATAACATTAATAACAATATGATCTATTTTTTTGTTAATTGTAAACACAGGTAATTTTGAAAATCTTCTGAACATAAAATTTAAAGAATTTTTTGAACTTTATAAGTTGATTAAAATGAACAAGGATTATCATTACGACTAATTTAATTTATAATAAAAGTAACAGGTAAATTAATACCTAGATCGATACTAATTATGAAGATGATTAAAAATTATTTAAGAATAAAAATGATTAGAAAAATCCTACATCTTAACACCAATACAATTTATTAAATTATTTCTTAGACGAGTTTATATTTTTATTTAAAAGTTG
The DNA here is from genome assembly GCA_000484575.1 of Olivierus martensii. Classification (NCBI taxonomy): domain Eukaryota; kingdom Metazoa; phylum Arthropoda; class Arachnida; order Scorpiones; family Buthidae; genus Olivierus; species Olivierus martensii. Next base: position 37,073 of record AYEL01066842.1, on the reverse strand, counting down.
CTAAAAAATTTTTATGCTAATTTTCTCAGATACATTTTATTATATATAATATTTTAACGCTCAGAATTAGTTTCAAAATGTTTTAAATATATAATTTAATATGTATTTCTTAATGCTATATAACCAAGGTGACCAAATTATTGCTCTTTGGTACCTTCAATGTGACTCCATACCATGAAAGTCAATAGTTAACGTGGAGCAAATATCTTATTTAATTTAAAAAAAAAATAATATATTTGTAGTTTGTTCATTTATTGTAAAAAATAATATGCATCTATACGAAATAAATGCATGTGAAATATATAATAAACAATTTTTGAAACCATTGTTAAGATTACTCGAAAAAACTGATTGCGACTCTCAATTATTTAAGATTCTCCTAAATGGCTGGTAGTGATACGAAGCTTGACTAGCCTTCCTATATAAAAAACGGCTAATTTAGGCTTTTAATTTATTATTTCTGTTGTTTTAATTATTATTTATAGATGTTTATATTAATCTCCTGCTGCCATATTTAATAATGAAGAAGATAAGTGAGAACGTTACTTTGTTATATGCCGGATCGCATTTCTACAAGATGTTATAAAAGAAATTTGATACTATGAAAAATAATTATTAAATCGAAAAATATTTTTCAGAATAATATAATAAACTTCAAAGTATTAGCAATATTAATAACGTAATGAATTCCTATTGATATCTAAATAATTTACAAAGAATATTTGTATCATTTGAATATTATTTTAAAATAATTTTAATTTATTTGATCACTTATTTCATATTTGTATTAATTTTTTATAAATTCTAAATAGCATTACTGTATTGATAATTATCGATAAAATAATTGCGACCACCGAGATCTACACTCTTTCCCTACACGACGCTCTTCCGATCTGATTCTTTGCATGTTATGCAATGAGAAATAATAAAGAAAACATTGATTTGAAGTAATTGTTAAACTAACATTAAAATTGAATTAAGGAATGAGAGAAACTAGCTCTAATTTAATTGGATTCTGTTTCTATTCTTATACGTTTCTATGGTTTGAGAAAAAATATTCATAATTGGTAAACTATCTACATTTAATTTTCATAAATATTTAATTTATAATTTTTTATATTATTTTTTTTATATTCTTTTATAATTTATGTATGAAAATAATTATATATAAAAATAGTTAAACAAATTTGCTTAACATTTCATTGAATAATTGAAATTACAAAATATTAATCTTGTTTCGATATTAATTATAAATTAAATAATCCTGGGCAAATTTATTATGTAGGAATTGATGAAAAGGTTCTTATTAATTACAAAATCTTTATAGGATTAATTAAAAAAAATAGCTTTCTCAACTAAAAATATATTTAAAAAAGAAACATTTGCAAATAAAATAAGAGGAAAACAAGAAGAAATAAGATAAATTAATTGACTTATCTTTTTTTTTCTTCTGTTCAATAGTAGAAGTTTTGTAAATTAGTAATTCTAATTTTCAATAGATATACTGCTACAGAGACAAGTTTCTTACTACGGTATTCATCCTGTTACATCACAGAATCCAATTTTGTTCTCTAATTTAGACGAAACACTTTGACAATTACGAGTAAAATGTAAGTCGAATGGAATCATCCTTGAGAAATTCCTATTAATTTCTGACATCTTTCCATTCCTTTCATCTTATAAATAAATCTAGAATTATTCGTAGATAGATATCTTCCTGTTTTTCATCTTTATTTTTAAATATTTTAAAGAAGACAAACAAAAAATTAAAACAAAGTATAATAATAAAAATCAATTGAAAAAACTTCGGAACTGTACAAAATTATCTATCTCTGTCCTGTTATCTTCATCCTAACTCATTTATGGATTTTGCTTTTTTTGATATTTTATGACTCAAAAAATTAAAGGAAATTTAAACAAAAATATTATAATTTTATATAATATAATTCATAATTCCTATATCGTGAATTGGGGGAAGTTGACCAAATTTTTCTTTCTGACCCTAAAACTCATATCAAATTTGAATATTTTCATTTCATATTTTTTATACTTAAACTTAAAAGTGTTTTGCATATATGACTCATTCAAAATCTTTGAAATAACAATCGGATCATGATTTATAATTTAAAAAAAAGTTACAATTAGTCATCAATTACCCCGAATATTCGGGGTAAGATGCCACTGCCCTTTTGATGATATTCACTTTAATAAATAGCAAAAATGAACTCTTTACTCATCCAATAAAATTCTTGTTCACTATACCATGTATATTTTAATAGAATAAATTATTAAATTTTATAAAATTAGAAGAAATAAATAAAATCAGATATTTAGGTATCGTACATACTCACGGTGGCCAAGTTGTAGCTCATGGGCCACATGCGACTCTGATACCTTTAGTGTGGCTTCATATCATGAAAGTCAATAGTTAATATAGAGCAATCTCTTTTAATTAAGAAAGATGTAAGAGTTGTCCATTTGTCCATATAAAATAAGCTATCCCAAACACTTAAGAAAATGAATTTAAAAGTTTTTTCGAAGTCCTTCATATACAATTAGTATTAAGCTATAATGAATTATTTACTGTGTGGTCCCATGCCATATTTTTCATCATTTTTCTATAATCTCCGTTCTAACGTTCAGTAACTGTAGGTATAAGTCTACCATATACCTGTGAAGCATTGAAGCAATTCATGCCTCCTCTGTTTATATGTTATGCTGTAAGTTTTAAACTTTCTTCGAACCGAAGACTTCTGCTTGTAACCTAATATATATTCTTATCATTTAATTTATGAAAACAAATTATAAATACAAAAATTTAAATTCGGCATCTAATCCCGAAGCAAAAATTGCCATCTTTCTCATCGATCAAGGCGAGATGCAACTTTTAATCACATGATTTAAAATGGCTAAATTAGAACGACATCGAAAGCAAAGTATTCTTTAAAGTATCCACTACACATTAAATATATTAATTTTTATTATGCTGATATTATTACGATTAATAATAATACTTTCAAAAAATGACACTATAATTTTTGATGAAAATTTCAACATTCACTGGAACTTTTGGATTTCCAATGCGAGTAATTGATAATCTGATAATAGCCATCGTCTATATTTTTGGCGGGCTTATAGGAGATTATAATAAACCACCTTCTATGGCCACCTGTTTAAATACTAACGAACTAGAAAAAAATAAGCTACTTCCCCGATTACCATCTTGCTCCAATTCACTATAAGTATCGTCCATCTTTTATGCCTTAGTATAGCTACCAATTTTTTTTTTAATTCTATAAGAAAAGATTTTAATTTAATAGTTTTACATGGAGTTTAGTTTCAGTGAAAACGCATAAGTTAATAATTCACAAAACTTAATAATTTTCTTATTTTGAAAAAAAAATTACGTGATTTATCTATTTTTAATTAGTGATATAAAAACATTAATAAATGCACTTTATGAACATACGGAATTATTGATAAAATTATAAAGCAACAGTTACTGTTACAAAATATTTCTCGATATATCTTATAAAATATTTTTCTTAATTTTATTATTGTTTTCTCGACAGAATCAAACATAGTAGAAATTTTCATACTATGATTTATAACAAGTTACAAACACAAGAATAGCTTCCAGAAAATATAAGTTAAAAAGAAACTTTGATATTGATACAAGTCATTGAAACTTCATCTTTATTTGCCTCAAGTAATAAACGCTCCAGGTGTCACGAATTGTTGCCTTCTCTTGTACTTATTGTAGTACTAGAACTGCGAATGTTCTAAAAATAATAATAATAATAAAAAAAGCAAGTTGACCTAGTTGCTGAATGTTATCGCTCAGGGTCACCTTATACGAACCAGGATCGATTCGGATCTAGTTTTTCCTTTGATTTTGTTAGACTAACCTAAACAGGATATTTATGGTAGGTATATCATTTGATTTAGCATGTAACTTTTAAAAAATGATAATAAATATGCAACTATATCGTTGCAAGCAGTTAAGTGACTCCTATTGCTTAAAACAGCGGTTCTCAACCTGTGGCATGCGTACCACCACAACTAGCGGTACGTGTAAAATCTTGACTTCCTATTTGTATACGAGGCATATTTTTGTTGGTGGTACTTGCATTTTTAATTTTGAGTTTGGTGGTATTCGGTATAAAAAGGTTGAGAACTGCTGGCTTAAAGCAAAAGCAAATCTTTCAGTTGATTCATATCTATAAAAATTTGTAAATAATGTTAAATTTTGTTTATCATTATGAAAAAAAATATATAAAATAAAATTCGAAATATATGAGTTATTATTATCACTTAAGAATTTATATAAAATTTAGATAGTTATTGACTTAAGTCCTTGATTAATTCAATGGCATGTCTCGCATTTCTAACAATTTTAGAGAAAAGATATTTCAACAAATATTCAGTTGAAGGAAAATCAATATACTGTATTTGTAATATTCCTATAAATACTCGTCGTATTTTGTGATGTTCTTTAAACATAAGTGTTTATTTACATGCGAATACAATTTAATATGTTTAATCTTATTATTAAACATAATACAAGCTTAACAATATTTTTTTTTATCAATAATTATCTTTTATGCACTTTAAACTGAAAAATGTTGTCCGTTTCTAATTAAGAAAAAATTAAGATAAACTTTTAAAATTTAATTTTAATTTAAAAGATCTAAAATATACTTTATAATTTCATAAACATAAAATATAAAATATACAATTTACTAAAAAATACATAATTCGACTCATATTATACTTAAATACGTGACATTCATTTTTAAAATAAAATTTTTAAAATAAAAATAATAATAAATTATACCATCTAAAGATGAGAATTTTTGAATCTTTTCATATTTTTCTATCGGCTTAATACTGTATATAAGTCTATTCCATTTCCTCCACTTTCTATATAGCCACTTCTATCCTGCTACACTGCATTTTTTCTCTTTCTTTCATAATATTTTCCATCTCCATTCATGTCTATCATATTTGTTTTCCAGTATAAAGTTCTTTATGAACCAATAAAGCAAAATAATTTCTCTCTCTACTCATATTATATATAGCCTATATAATATTACCTAAAATAACAATATATATATTATACTAGACATATAAAATATTAATATAACAATATTTAAATATTTATAAAAGAATATATATAAAGAAAAATGTATTTATATTCAAATAAGTGAATAGTATTCATAGTGGATTTTTTTTAATGAGTTTTGAATAGTATAAATTCTCATTGATTAAAACATTTACAATTTTATTTAATATTTGTTTTTCAGTTATTTAAGATTTATTTCTATTTGTTTATTTTCTTTTGGATAGGGTTTTCTGTTTATTTTTTAATCCTTTCTTCTTCTAAAAGTTTTTGTCTTATTTTTTTATGAATTCTTTATCATTTTTCTTCTTCCAGAATCCAATCTCTTTCCGCCCATTTTTAAACAAAAACGTCATCTTAAGTAATGTACTATTTGCCATCTTTCTGTTTTTCCTAACTTTATATCCCAATTATATCAATTTAGAAATGAAAATAGAATGCACTTCCTCTTCTATTTTCATTTTCGATTTTTTTTTTTTTTCATTTTTCTGCTTTTTAGTCGGATAATCTCGTGATTACTTATTCTTCTTCTTCTTATTCAATATAAATAAGAAATACACATTAAATAAATCATTTTTAAAATGTAAAAATGATTTATTTAATGTGTAAAAAGTAAAAATGTAAAAAGTAAATGTAAAAAGTAATGTGTAAAAAGTAAAAATGTAAAATGTGTAAAATATAAAAAGTAATTTTTTTCATAAGGCATATTTTTTTTATCCTCCCTGTTTATACATGTGCAGTGAAAAAATGGACATATGACACTTCAACATAAACTGTAAACACCTATCAACAAGGGTATCTAATGTGGAGTTGATATTTGACTCGAATTTAAATAACCAAAACACTAACAGTCTTTTAAAAGGTTATCAACTGATATCTAAAAATTGTCATTCAAAACTTATGATCACAAAGTACAGTCTATTCCAAAAAAATTTTCACTAAATTATTATTTATCGTTTTTCCAGTTACGATAAAAACTTGATGCATTAGTTAGTACAATAATAAGAGATATGCTATCAAAGACACAGAATATACTATTTAGTGTTTCCTTAACAACAGAGAAATCATTCTTAGAAAATGGGATCGAAATTTTTATTAACAAACTTTATTTAATTGTTTTGTGAAAAATACGGCAGTAATTATTTCTCGGAAGTGTTGATAAGATATTAAAATGATAACTAGAAGTATTGAAAATTTTAAAGTTTACTGAATTATTAAGTGATATTCAAAAGCAGATGATCCTTCAATTTTTACGCATGCATTCAAAAGCAGACAATTTCGAGATTTTTGAATCAGTAAGTGATAAATATTTAAAATATGTTTATTAATTAATTATTTAAAACTTAAGGAATAATTTGATTAGATTTCTTTTTATCTAATAAAACTAAAGGCTTTTAAATTTGGTAAAAATGCATAGTTATCTGTGTAAATTAATAAAACTGAAGAAATATAATCATGGTTTTGGGTTAGCTAATTGCCATATTTGATTAGATAGCATATTTTAAATAATTTTTCTCAAATCTATATCGTAATAATAATAATATACTTGATAATATAGTTCTAACAGAATTTAAATTTTGCTAGAAAAGGTGTTTCTTCTGTTTAACATTCCAAATATATTCTGAAAAAATAATGCCAAGTCCAGTAAATAAGGAAATCAGAAAATTAATTGTTTTGCATAGATGAAACAGAATGAGAATAAAAGATATAGCAAATATTTTCAATGTAAAAGTTGCTGAATAGTAATAAATATTTGTAAAAATGAAACTGAGAGAGGAACCGTCTCTCCGAAAAAATCCTCAGGCCATCCATGGAGCAATCTAGCAATGAAGATTAGCAATTATGCTTCATGAGTGAAACAAATCCATTTTTACCAATTAAAGTTATAAGAAGAGAAATGGCCTTAGCTGTATTTGTTCAAACTGTCAGGAATCATTAAGTAAAATATTAAAATATATATATGAATATGCACAATGAAGTAAGATTAAATTATAATTTTAGGTTGCGTGAATTTGGACTTCTAGGAAGAAAAGCTTAGAAACAATCTCTCTCATTGCAAAATATGATAGATCGGTTTCAGTTTTGCTTACCAATATCAAAATTTAAACAGTTCAGATTGGCAGTCAATAATATTTTCAGATGAAAAATGTTTCACTATAGACAATTTTGGCAAAGTATGGGTTCACAGACCTATAGGGAAAAAACATGCTAACCCATATGTCGTGTCTAAGCACAAAAGTGGATGATTTTCTGTAGGTAAAATGATTTTTTAAATTAAATGAGCTAATAATTAAAATTGCTAAATTCCAGTTAAATCAATAGCAAATTAAATATTTCGGTTGCATCTACTTAATCATAAAAAATTGCAAATTAAACTTTAATTAATTAATAATAGCAATCATTAATTCTATTATTCTATCAATTATCCATATATTTAACAACAGATTACTGAGGAATATTAATAAATATCATTTGTTTATTATAGATGCATTATACTGATGTCTCTAAATCTGTAAATTATTCGATAGTGATAGATCAAACTAATACTAGCAGCACGATTACAATACTTCAGCCATAGTAACTTCACTATGGATGAAGTAAAAAGCTTTTTTATGGTAAATATTATTTATAATAAATAGTAGACACCAAATAATAGAAAATCAATAGTTTTCTTTACTACTGCAACTGGTCTGGGAGAATTAATACGAATTGATGGATATTTGACATCATCTCAATATGTTGATATTTTTGAAAATTTGTTACTTCCTTCAGTTGAAGCCTTATTTGGATCAGTTATAGTTCTATTTGTTCACTACAAATCACCCATCCACACGTATAATTTAAGTACTAATTGGTTACATTGTTATCCAAATCTAGATGTGTTGAATTGGCCATCACGAGGAGCAGACATAAACTCTATCGAAAATCTATGGGCCAATCTAGCTGCTATGCATGAAATTCATAATGCCAAAACAGTAGATGAGTTACAGGAAAATCTTTATAATACTTGGGGCAATTTGCATTATAGTAACAAATACAAAATTTTAGTTAATAGTATGCCTAATATATTAAAATGCATAATAGAAAATGGTGGATTTTGGTCAAAATGTTGAATTTAATATCAATAATAAATTGTGAACTGATATGCACAATATTGCTTCTTCCAAATTTGATATATACACAAATTTAAAAAATTATAACATCATTTTAAAAAAGTAATTACTAATTTACTGATAAAATAAATTTTTTGTAAAATAAAAAAAAAAATTAAACTTTTCAATATAATAGATATTTTATGTTTGAATGTCATGACTCCTACAGCTGTCTTTATAGTACAGGTTTAAATACATTAAATGCTAAGTGATTTGAATGAATACATTTAAATTATTCAGCCTTAAAATGTATATATCGTATATACTCGTGTATAAGCCGAGGATTTTTTTTTTTTCTCAAAAAAAATTTTCTGAAGTGGGGGGTCGGCTTATACACAGGACAAAAAAAAATCAACATGTTTTGGCTGGAGAAATTGAATAAGCAAAACCATTGAAGTAATATTTTTGGCTGGAGAATTTGAAGTAATAAGCAAAACCATAACTTATTGAATGCATCTCCTGAAGATCAGGAAGGAAATTTTGCAATAATTCATTTAATACAAAGTTTATATACAAGCACTATAAGCAGTAATTCATTTATTCTAAGATAAAAGGAACGTTTTCGATCCTTTTATCAGATCCTCTTCAGCTTTTTATCATTTAAAATTTCTAATTCGAATACATTTATATTCACTGTTCTAATAATTACGTTATTACATACGTAAAGGGAATTTACAGTTTAAAAATTTTTTAAATTTTAACAAATTATCAGATTACAATTTATTTTCAACTTAAAATAAAAAAAAAATTATTTAATTATCTTTGTATTTTTTTTTTAATTTACAAATTTACATTTTTGTAAATAATACTCATATTTATGTTAACTCTAATTTATATTCTATATTTTTGATCATTTCATTTTTACTTCAAATAGTTTCTTTAACTGTTTTTATATTTTTTTTAGTGTCACTCAGCTTGATCTAGATGTTGTTTCTTGTGTTTTAAACCTCATAAATTTAGAAAGTGTTCTCAAGAGTCGAAAAGAGAAGATATAAGAGTTAAATGACCGTCAATAGGAAGGAGAAAAAGCTATTTCGATCACCTTATATAGAAAGAATAGACTGTATTGACCATAGTACTACGTAGGTCAATCGAGAACAACCGAAAAGAGGATTTCACATTTGAGGAATGGTGCAGAGGATAATGTAAGTTATCAAGTTCAGTGAATTGAAGCTCGTAACATTCTCAGTTAAGCAGAGAATGTCATTTGTCTGCCATTGTCACATTTTACAATCCTCAGCAAAGACTGCACCTGAGACAACTCCTTACATCTTGATCCAACATAATGGGCTTCACTTCTAATTGTTTTCTTCAAACGGATATAAAATTGTGCCATTATTATAAAAGTTAACCATAACAAGAATTTTATCCTTTCTGGAAAGATAATAATAATAATAAAAAGACATTCAATAATAGATTTAAAAAAAAAAAACTGAACAATTTTTACACTTTTTTGATTATACTAAACTATTAAAATTAATTATGATCGAAACAAACAGAAAAAAAAAATACAAATTGTTATTTTAAAATATTGAACTTTTCGTGAAATTCTTCTTTAAAAAATTTTCAGAGTATTAAAAACCCATTGTTTCAAAATTTTTAATCCGAAATTTTCAAAAGACTAGAAATTGGATTAAAGTTGTTTTTTTTTTTTGCCCCTCTTACGTTTTTTACAGTAAGAATTAATACCATAAGCCATACAATTCTATAATGACTTAAGCTATGTATTTAGTAAAGTAATTATCGTATTTCTTTTCTCTGAATAGTTTATTATTCAAGCAAAGATCAGCGAGAGCATTTTTTTATTGCTGTTTTATCTTATAACAACAATTCCGTTCCAATGTCTAACAATTCTAACACACAGAAAAGAAGCGAAGAACATTTTTTAATATATAATACCTGTTTTACTTTACAAAAAAAGTTTCACAGTCTTTTTTCAATAAAATGGATTAATTCTAATAAATTCAAGAAAATTTTAATCCAAGAAATTAAGATATTTATGCAAATGATTACTTCATTAACTATTAATTTTAATCTCTATATATATATATTTAATACCTGATATGAATAATAGAAAAAGAGTTAAAATAACAATATAATAAAGAAAATAAAACGAATTTTAAATGGAAAAAAAATCTGTTTGTGATGTAAATTCTACTATAATAATAGTTTTAGTTAGACAACTGCCTAGACAAACGTATGATGAAGGGGATATAAATTCGTAATCCATACTATATACATCATCAAACTGTAACTTTTGTTTCTACTCTACCTCTCACGACAATAACATCAAAAGAAGCAAAGCACTCGAACAAAATTCTAAACAATCTCAAAGTTTACCGACTTGTACAATATCATATAGTTTAATTGCACTCATAGTTTATATTTTCTACTTGATTAAATTCCAACTAGTACTTTGCAGAATTCAAATTTGTATCACAAGTATTTTAAGTAGTTTCATTAGGATTTTTGTTTCCTGTTTCATCTATTGAAATTCAAATAGATTACTGTAATCGTTAATTACAAAGATTATGATTTGATTACATTGTTATTAAGGAAGTATTAAATTCGAATATTATCTGTAGTGCTTTCATTCAGTTTTAATAATTTATGTATTTGTATATATGAGAAATTATATTACTTTGAAAGGAATTTCGTATCGTTAAATATTTAAAACATTTGGAAAATATTGATTTCCTATTTATAAAAATATTTATACACACATATATGGTGTGTGTGTGTGTGTGTGTGTGTGTGTGTGTGTGTGTGTGTGTGTGCGTGTGTGTGTGGTGTGTGTGTGTGTGTGTGTGTGTGTGTGTGTGTACGTGTGTGTGTGTACGTGTGTGTGTGTGTGTGTGTGTGTGTGTGTGTGTGTACGTGTGTGTGTGTGTGTACGTGTGTGTGTGTGTGTAGTGTGTGTGTGTGTGTGTGTGTGGTGTGTGTGTGTGTGTGTGTGTGTGTGTGTGTGTGTGTGTGTGTGTGTGTTCTGTGTGTGTGTGTGTGTGTGTGTGTGTGTGTGTGTGTGTGTGTGTTATGATATCGAATATATAGAAATATATTTAAAAATTCCTATTTACAATATGAATCTTTATAAAATTCTCGCGATTATTCATCCGAATAAGTATTTCAATTTTATAACTCTTAGATTTGACTAGGAATTTTTACGCAAGAAAAATCGTACTGATATTGAAAATATATTTTATCCATCTTATATATATATATATTTTCTTGAAAATATATAATATCTTAGCTAAATTTTATGCTTTATTCTTAGTAAATATCTTAAGGGCTTATTTGACTATTTTGACGCTTGATATCCAAGAAAATTCATCGTTAATAGAATAATTTTCATGATAAAATTATTGAAAAATATAATTTTCATTAATTTTAATGTTAAGATTGTTTATAAATTAAACGCTTCTAAATATTTATTTGAATTAATGAAATTTTAATTAAGTAGTTAAAATTTCATTAATTCAAATTGAACGATTCATATTTAAAATTCTCCTATTTTAAAAATTTCAAAAACTAAAGAATAGCTTAAAATGCAGTAATATTCCTGAGTTACGTAGTAGATGGCATAACGTAAATCGGGGTACCTACAGATTCCCAAATATAATTTCAGATACATATATACTAGGCTCTTAACTGGCTCTTTATTACCAAGAAAACAACAAATTATAAAAGTTTATAATATGTAGTTGTAATCAAAAAATCTTAATCAGCAAATCAGCAAATGAACTATGGACATACATAAAGTGGCTATCAGAAAAGAGGACAAGAGGGAGGCTGCCTCAGGCTTCATGATTTTAGGCCTCAATTTAACTCAATATGTCAGAAAAAAATATATATTTGTATATTTCTTATACTGTTTGAGCTTCAGTGTTTGTTAACACTGAAGCTCAAACTTATTTAAAGTTCTCTATCAATGTTTTCACTTTTCTTGTACACTTACTACTGTATATTTATCAATTTTGTGTTTTTTTTTTTTTTTTCTTGTACACTTACTACTGTATATTTATCAATTTTTTTTTTTTTTTTTTTTTTTGAAGGGATTCAGAAATATTAGTTGCCCTGGGTCTCGCATTTTCTTTGAAAGTCTCTGCATGCATATTTATGCATTATGTAATTGTGAAACAAACAAGTGAGCGAGAGAGAAGGATTAGAAGTTACGTATCTCCGAATTTACGTAATTCGGGGTATTACTGTATTACAAAAAGTGAAAGTTTATTAAAATATAAATAGAATTGTAGAAAAAGATTTAGATTTTATTTTTATGTTTTTTTTTTTTTTAATTTTTGTTCTATATTATTCACAAATTTGGAATTTTCTTCATTAAAACAATAGTAATAAAATTAAAAAAAAAAGAAATTCATCAAATTCAGTTTCTAAAAAAATGTGGATAAAATAATAATTTCCAAGCAATTAGATTGAGAAAATACATTTTGCTAAATTATATTTTATTTCAAGAATAATAATAATTTTAAAATCATTAAAGTGAAACATAAATCTAGAAATTTTTCTTATCGATTTTTAGTAATTTAAGTTTTAATTAAAACTATTCTTTAATTGTTGTTGCGAGTATAAATTAGTTTAATTTAAAATTGAATGCAAGTATATTTATTATGGCAGGAAATGATCGTAACCTATCCGCTCCACTTTGCTTAATAACATATAGTCAAGTCTTATAATTACTGATGGGATTAATTCCAGTACATTATATAGAAATGACATCATTTGTATTTCACGGTGACCTGCAGTCAGTTCGTAAGCATGTATCAAGTTACTATATAAGGTTGCTTTCGGTTTCTTTTTCATATTTGCTTGATGAATAATCCGTTGTTTATGTCAGAAAGATCGATAACATAATTAAAATTTAGATGCTTTGTAAATTGTATCTATCGCTCGTAATGAAAACTTCTGATGTCTTTTTATTCTTCATCGTTATTTTTAAAGTTGTTATATATACAATACTATATACTGTATGTATTTATATAACTTATTATGTTATAGTTAAGTGAATTTAGACAATCATGTAATTAATATAAATTGTTTTCAGTTATTTGGTATGGTTTGCGACTGTTGTTGTGCTATGTTATTCATAAGCATGATAAAGTTTAAGATCTGATTTTAAGGTTAATAACTTATCAAATTTAATTCAGTATAATTGTAAATAATAGTTTATATTTTAGACAGGAGGATATAAATTATACTAAAGTATTATCGCATGTTTATAATAAATGCATAAATATTTTAACTTATGTTTGACGATAAAATTCCCGAAAATTTACGTATTAAAAATTTTTTTTTCGCGTAATTCTGAAAATATTTGTTGAAGTTTTTGATATAAAAATATTATTTTTTTTATTAAAAAATAATTGTATTGTTCATATTTTTAATAATTAATTTGTTTATTTGATGTTTGTATTGTAAACTTAATAATAAAAACCGAATTTTATGTATTAAAAATCTTAGATCTTTATTTGTATATCCAGTTTTTTTATTCTCCGTTCCAATATTATGACAAAAACAAATTATAGGCCATAATTTAATGAAATATATTAAGATTGAATAGACATTTAAAAATAAAATATCGAAAACTGCATCAAATTTTCGAATATTGTACCGAAAAGGCATATTATTTTTACCGAAAACATCTGGTTTGCCGCCAAATTAGAATATAAACTAACATAAAATTAATTTTCGTAGAATTTTAATAGCAGTAAACGTATTTCAAGTCTTACGAAATGTGGCATTTTAGTAGGGAAAATATAGTTATCGTAGCGTAAATATTCTCTAGAGCGTGATTTTTATATGTGGCAATCACCTAATGTATCTAGGATGGCGGAGGTAATAAAAACAGATTGTTTAATGGAGCGAATTATTGAAACACACACTTTCATATTTAAGAGTGAGCTCGGATCGACCAACTAAATGTTTTTTGATGGTTTGCCATCAACAAGCTGTCGTAAGAGATTTCATTTGCTTATAATCTGTAATCCCTTAAAGGGTCGAAAAGTGTTAAGTATCGAAATGTTTTCCGGAAAGATACCAAAACTTTTGTCTCCAGTAATGTCATTCTGGTTGTAAGAAGTAAATTTTAATGTCAAAGCAACGTAAAATCAAAAGCTATAAAGTGTTGCAGAAAAATTCTCTACGGAAGTTCAATGTTGTAAAAAGTAGAACTAACTGAAAATTTTATCGCTTTTTTTCAGCCGAGTAATTTTTAATACCAGAATATATCTTCTCGAGACTGGTATGATGTCTTTTCCTTATGATATTAAACAATCTTTTTTTTTTTTTCCTTTTATTCTTTGTAGGGAAATAAAATTTGACTTTTTGGCTTTTTCTTGCGGTGAATATGCGATCAACTAAAGAATTTATACAGCAATTCAATGTTTATAATGATAATTTTTCAAAGAAATAAACGTAAATTATTTTTATTTATTTTTATTATTCTGTTATGAGTTTCGAGGATTGTTATCGAGATAGTATTTTTTAAATTTATTTGAATGTTCGTTTTATTGCATTTTATAATACCACCAACATAACTTTCTTGAATATCACTACATTCATCTGCCTAATTTATTGTACTTTTAATTAATATTACGCATCGATTTAACTAATGTAAGATTATTTTGAATTTCATTTGATGATTATTTACTTTTATATGGAAATTTAATTGGTCTGTTTATTTTGAAGTAATGTTTACTTTAATTTTAACATTAACATTATGAGGAACAAAGCAAAAAATAATAATTCTTCGTTTATCAATTTTTTTTTCACATATGTTTTCAAAGTTATTAAACATAAATATGGTAGATATACATAAAAAAATTTTGCATTGTATTTTTATGATAAATTTTCATTAAAAAATATAATAATTTATAATTAATTAAACACACAATAATTTTTTCTTGTTATAACTTATAAATGATTTTATAATCGGAAGATTTTATTGCATTCTTTTAAAATTGTTTAATTATTCTTTTAAAGAATTTTTTGTTTACGTCTTGGTACCGATTATTGGCCCAAAATTTAAAATTTAAAGCAAAAAAAAAGAAATTATTTTCTGTTTTTCCTCTAAACAACTTTCAAACTTTATTTAACAAGATGAAAATATATTCCGTTATTACATTAAAAATATACTAATATTTTTTTCCAAAACATCTATTCAATGATGATGGAAAAAAAATAAGAGAATAGGAAGACAATAATGAAAAATTCATTGATAAAAAATGGAAATTAATATGAGTTGCAAAAATCTAAATATTTTTTTGAAATTGTTTTCAATTTCCGTAATAATTTAAAGTGTCTGAAAAATATTTTGGAAGATTCTTAATTTTTTTAAGTTTTTTTAAAGAAATATTTTGTGTAATTTTAAATTTCAAGCATAAATCTATAGCAAAACCATAAGGAAAATAGGAAGACAATATGCTTTCAAATTTATTAGCAGAAAAAAAAAATTTACTCGAAGAAAGTTTTCAAAACTAAAATATTTTGTAAAATTTTAGAATTTTTAATAGTTAATTTTATATAAATGCTCAAAACAAAATTTTAAATCATTTGAACTGTACTTCTCCATAAATGATTTTTTCATCTTGATCTCTAGTCCCTCCTTTTCTTCATCGCGGGGTGGCTTTTTTAAAACATATTCGCATTTTGATATGATCCTGGAGTATCTTTTTATTCTAGTCTAGCTTTCATCGATAGATCGTTTTTTTAACACAAAACTCTTTCAGAAAAATTGATAGATCGGATTATAATAATAAAAGTATATTAAACAAATCACAATGCAACAAATACGTTCATTTAAAATCATGTTTTTAATGGTGAATATTATCAGCTCTTCAGGAAGAATCTCACGAAACTATTAATATTTATTTGATACAGTTTTTCATTTAGAATTCAACGAAAGGCTAAATGCATTTAGACGTATCCATCTCAGCATTAACGTCAAGAAAAATCATATTATGTATGAAAACATTAACAGATGGAACAGGTAATTATAGCAACATGTACTGAAGTGTAAAAGTTAAAAATCTTTATTTTTTTAATAAATAAAAATGAATGATTCCCATACTTCTTTCTCTCTTTCTAAGTGTAAAAGTTAAAAATCTTTATTTTTTTAATAAATAAAAATGAATGATTCCCATACTACTTTCTCTCTCTTTTTTTTATATTATTAATGGTTGCTTAAACAAAATTTAGCCTTAAAACAAAAATTAGATAAAAATTTTAATAAATTTTCATTTGGAATTTCGGTTTAGAAAAGCAAAATTTCGTCAAAAATTTATTTTCTAAAAATTTTCAAGACTGAAGAAATTTACTATAATTTATTAAGCAGTTTAATAGTTTGTAAATTTAATTTAAATATTTGGTTAATTGTTATGGATAGAATGATGATATTTTTAAAACCTAATAGAAATTCTTGCAAGAATTCCAACGAGTACTTATCAAATATTATCAAACGTATTTTCGCTTAATGTTTATATTAATCATTCAAAATATCTAAAATTTGAAAATTTATAGTGTAACATTTGTTAATGTTAATCTAACATAATCTACATCGAATGATAGTTAGTTTAAACATCATTCAAAAAGTACTATCTAATAATACATATAGTCTATAATCTCTATATTATACTACAGTCAAACTCTGATAAGATGCCATCATCCAGGTCGATTTTGGCGGCTAATCGGGGTTGGCGATTTATCGAAAACACATGTAGTATAGAAATGGAAATAAACTCCGAATTTATTAAATATTTAATAAATTCGGAATACGTACCATATATGTAAAGTACTATATAGACAGAGCCGGATTTGCATTTTTAGGGGCCGTAGGACGAGTAAGGTTTTAAGGCTCCTAAAAATTCAAATCAGCTACTTTTAATTTTAAAGGCTCCTTATAACTTATAAGGAACCTTAAGTGTTTATAAAAGTTGAAAACTGATTGATAGTTTTGGGGCCCCTAGAATTCCGGGGCTAGTAGGACACGGCCTAGTCGGTCTATTGGTAAATCTGGCCCTGTATATAGAAAACATGCCCATCTGCTGTTCTGATCCTCTACTTTGAGTTATCTATAAAACACAATGTACACAGCTTACTGTACAGTATCCTTATTTGCTCGGTATACAATGCAATAAACAATGGAAACGATTTGGTTCTTACGATCTTAAATTTTCTACAACTTAAGTATAAACCAGGCTTAAAAAAAAAAAACACGATTAACCGTTAATTTCACCTCTCCCACCCACTGGTTACAAATGAATCCAGAGAGCTTTTAAAACTGTATATACAGTACTGATGAACTTCGGGATGTAAGACGCGTTACATGCCCCTGGCGATTTAACGAGAACAAATACAATATCAAAAGGAATATTTGTTTAGACCTGTGGTTCCCAACATTTTATTACCATACCCCAACTAAGCATCCTGATGCCCCCTATTATATATAATTTTTACTATTCGAAAAATAAACTACTATTCTGGTGAAGGAATTCTAAAAGGCCATTAATATGGTCTAAATAAGTTTCTAAAGAACATGGAATCCATGAAAGTGAAAAATAAAAGAAAGAAAGGACAGTTGAAGTACTGAGGAAGAAATCACTAATAAATTGTTAAAAAATAATAATGATATGAAGTAATATGAAAAAACAGCAAATAAAGTTTCAAAACCGCCGTGTACATTCTGATTTTAATTTTTAAAATGTATATGTCACAATATATATTTATATACCGTATATGAGATCCCTAGAACCATTAGAAATGCAAAAAATTCATTGTTAATAACTCATTCTCGAATTGTCCCCTTTAAAAATCAATTTGCCCCTCTGTGGGGCGTGCGCCCCACGTTGGGAACCAGTGGTTTAGACGTTTCTACTGGCTGATGGCGTTTTATCGGGATTTGCCTATTCCATTAACATAGGGAAGATCTGTTCCGCCAAATTGCTTGGCGGTTAACGAGGGTGGCGGCTTAACGGGGGGCGTCTTATTGGAGTTTGACTTGTAATTGTTTTCATAGCATATTAATTAATTATGAATATTTAAATAAAATTATACATCAAAAAATTATATAAATGTATGAAAATTTTTATTATACTGTAAATAGCAAATTTGTTCTATTCGAAATAAAATTACAGAAATGAGAAATTTTTCAAAATTACTAAGACTGGTAAAAAGTTCAATACAGAATTTTTAGTATACGTTTGATTAAAAAAAAAATGAACGAAATCGAACTGTGGAAATTACTGTCATAAGTGATTGCTCAAAATATTTTGATACTTCATTGCTTTATATGCCAAGTTTTCGATTACAGCAAGCCGTGCAAAGGTAAAATGTTAAAGGTAGCCTCCAAAACAAAGATTAAAAAAAAAAAGAACTCACGAAATTTGTTCTATTCGAAATAAAGTTACAGAAATGATAAATTTTTCAAAATTACTAAGACAGCAGAGTATTGGCTTATTGCTCATGATAGCATGATTCATGTTTTAGATTCATTTAAATGTATTGTTATTATTCCCAATAAATTCAAGCAATGATTAAAATTTAATTACATTTAATCAATTTAATTTGAAAAAAAAAAAAAATAAAACAGCAGCAGCAACAACAACAACATATTGTAACTACTTTAAAATAATAATACACTGGAGACCTTCAGGAAAATGATCTAATAATACGCTTCTATTAGTCGAGATAATGTGAAGTGTGTCACCATGTCATTGGCCTTCTTGTGAGAGTATGTAAAGTAGAAATTTCCTTGTAATTTATTACAAAAGTTTCTAGTCACCAGATGGTCCTGTTTAACAGTTGTTTAATTGGTAACGAGCATCTACTGCCGCTAATTAATTAGTAATTATCCAGATAACAAAGTGATATCGTCTTCAAACTTTAAATATCACTTTTATAATGAATAAAATATAAATGAAAATTCTCTCTCTCCTTTTTTTTCTTCTTAATTCCAACACTGGCAATCAATGATTCTCGTAAGCTCCTCATAACTAGTCGGAATTAAAGAATATAAATTCTTAATCAAACTTGTTTATTTCTTGATGAAGATATTTTATTTTTTTTTTAAACAGTCCAAAGTTATTTCGTATGGAAGTTTACTCCGAATGCACTCGTAAATTCAAAAATAAGTATTGACTTTGCACAAATATAATTTTGTTAGATGAGAAGCAAAAGAGGATTCCATTTATCATAAGGGATCACAATGTCTGTTCTGTGTAATTACACACGGACTGCATAAAGTATTTTATCAATAATTCGCTGAGCAAGACATTTCTAACCACTAAGACAGTAATCTTTGCTTATCCTAGCAATATAGGTGGGCATGGTGATTAATGAAGGATTGTTTTCCACTATCGTACGTCAAATAAATCATTAAAAATTCTTAGTGTTTTAATCCTTAACGAAATTTTATCTATCTTGTTATATATGTTTTTAATAAGCGTTGCCACATGCTTGTTTCTCTTAAATATGCCTTCTAATTTCCAACTTTTGAATTAAATCGTTTTCTAGACGGCATCGTAACCGAATTATTTTGTTGCAAAACTGGTTGCAGAAGTTCAATTTTTGAGGTTATGAAAGAAAAAAAAACCTGTTACTAAAACCTATATTTGTTGGTAAATAGACTATTCTTTGGCGGTAAGTAGACTTTTTTGGTGGTAAAAAGGCTCTTCGATAGCATTTTTTGGCGATAAGTAGCATGAAAGTAATCGTTTTGGATGAAAAGCAAGCTATATGTCCACTTTGAAAGGTTATAAAAGTATATATATATATATATAAAGAATTCAATAACGAAGATTTAATATTTATGTGAATAAGTATTTGATATCTAAGTTGAGAAACAAAAACAAGAATAAATATATAAACTACTCTAACTCGTTTAACGCTTGCTTTGTATAATTAGATAACTGCATAAGTTACTGTCACTATTAAAAATTTACTTAATGTATAATTATTCAAAATGAATATTACTTTTAATTAAATTCTAAAATCGTTATCATAATAAACATACGTATAAGCAATTAATTAACATTATTCACGAAGCAGAGTATAACAACGTATTGTCTGAATTCCCTTTTCTATCATAAATACAGAAACTGGAAAACTGGTCATTTTAACACAAGATTATTTTACGTATAGAAATCATGTTATTTTTCTTTTATAATCTTTAAGAAAGATCGTTGTACAGAGCTTATATAGAGTACATTTCTAAAATATGACACAATTACTGGTTGTAAACTCTCATATTCTAAAAGCATTTCCATGTACGAAGTGATCATCCTGTTGACGATGCAAGTAAAATGACTATAAAAACTATCATAATTCAAATACTTAAATATAAAAAAGGTTTATAATAGTGAGATCTTATAGATGTGGTCATGATCGCCTTTCATAAAATTTGGTAGTTCAGCAAACACACTAAAAAAAAAGTAAAAATAAAATTTTATCCACTATCTGTCCCAACTCAAGATCTTATAGATGTGGTCATGATCGCCTTTCATAAAATTTGGTAGTTCAGCAAACACACACTAAAAAAAAAAAATAAAAATAAAATTTTATCCACTATCTGTCCCAACTCATAGAAATAGTAGAGGACGTCAAATAGTTGTGTGGATATATATTTTTTTGTCCATCTGCTTCTGAAGGATATTCATTATATGGCGAAGAAATCTCTAAAATCCTTCTATATAAAAATATTCTTTACGTTTTTTTAGAGCATATGGTTTGCAAAAATCTAAAAAAAAAATAAATTTAAAATATTGCAAGATTATAACTATATCTTCGACATTTTACAAGCAAATAAACTACTATTGCTTGAAGAAATACGATTAAAAAGAAGAAATAAGTAAATATGAATAACTTTCTATGTTCGAAGAACTTTTATATTATTATTATTAAAAATTCTTAAAATATGTAAAAAATTAATAAACTTTTTTATAAATTGCAATCAGGATTTGCCTAAGAATAAAATTTGAAGGGAGAGATTTATTCAAAATTTAAACGTATCAAAGTAATATCTTTGAACAGAAAATTATACTTATTTTTAAATTACGTTTTTAAAATATTCAAATTGATATAAAATGATCTGCTTTATCTTTCATTTTTTTATTTTTTAAATCCTAATTTTCTCTTTAATAATTCAAGACAGTATGGTAGTGAAGTCTTTAATTATTAAGAATTATATCAGTGATTGTGATAAAAAGAAAGTTGTAAGACTCATCTGCTCGTTAAAAAATACTTTCATCACATATTAAAACACCTGCATTCCGGATAAAAGTATCAGTTCATTTTTACTCCGGATCGATGCTCTAATCATGTGGTACAATTACCTCCACCCTGAATGATCAGTAGAAGATCGGCGAGTATCATTTGAGGTCTACTTGCACCTGGTATATCTGTACACTGATGGAAGGGAAACAGTTACAGCTTAAATTTGCTCGCCGACTGGGAGTTTTAAAATCACTATTGATTATCTGAGAGTTCAATAGTCTTTTCTTTGAAAACGATTTTTTTGTATTCAGTATCAAGATTTCTTTTCCTTTCTTTATTATGTATCGCTATTCCCTGTACGAATTCTATGATTACAGGCTATTAGAGACTCACAGGAAAGGCAAAAAAAAGGAGGAGCTTCTATTGCTTATAGAAGTTTCCTTCCGCCAGCCAACATTTTGTTTTCTGGAGGCGATTCCATCATTATTGAATTATCACATCTAAAACTAATAATTGCCTGTATTTATTTTTCCCCATCAGTTATTCCTTCTGAGAAAATTGTCTTCATAAATCACCTAAGGTCTCTGCTAGATAAGTTTATTCATTATCATAAGATCATATGTGGCGATTTCAACTTTTTCAATATTTTTTGGCCTCAGTACTGTCCTATTTACCACTATTTATTTGACTTTCAAAGACAGTTTCTAGATGACATTTATTGTTCCTTCAACCTGCAGCAGATTATCAACTTTCCTACTCGAGGAAACAATTATTTAGACTTGATTTTTACTTCGTTTGACGATTGCTTCGTTGAAGTAACATCCGGATTTAAATCAGATCACATTCCTATTATTTTAACATCTAATATATTCTTCAGAACGAAGTTTGACTCTACCTCGATTAACTTTAGAGCCTGGTCTCATTTCGACTGGAATCAAATCATTTCCGAAATGTTACATTTCCCATGGGATTCGTTATATCATACTAATATCAATTTGGACTTTTTCTACTCGTCACTTTACACCTGGATAGACGAGACCATCATTAAATATGTTCCAATCCACACGAAAGCTATCAGAAAACCTCCTTGGATCTCCTCTACAACAAGAAAAATTAAATCGATGATAAACAATTTATATAAATCTTGGAAAAAATTTGGTCATTTTTCCGACCTGTTTCTTTATTTTAAATTGAAGCAAGTTTACAGCAAATGTTTAGGTACGGACAAACAACTCCGATCTTAAATTTATTAATAATTTATATAAATGTAATAATTTTTTGTTTAGAATTTCAAATTATTAATACTAAATTACTATGATTATTATATTTTTATTCCTAGAATGAAAAAAAAGCTTATCTCAAAAATTTATAAAAAACAATAAAAACAAAATATAAACAAAAATTATTTGTATTCTCTCTAGATCTAAAAGTATTATTGTTTGATTTTTGAAAATTTCTCCATACAATAATTTTTATAGACATTATTTGTATTCTCTCTAGATCTAAAAGTATTATTGTTTGATTTTTGAAAATTTCTCCAAACAATTATTTTTATAGACAATTATTACACAGATTAACTGTATTATTAAATAATGCCTAAAAATTATTATATGGATTAACGAAAAGAAAATATCAATTAATTTGAACATAAATAATGAGAAATTATGATGAACTGTATTTATAGAAATATAAATTGGAAATGTCAACATTTAGAACTTATAAGAATTTAATCATAAAAGAAAAACTTATAACAAGCTTTCTTTAGCTTACTGAAAGTATATCTTTGTAAGTATAGTGTTTATAGGCATTGATCCAATACCGAGAATAACACAAACAACTAGCAATGTATTATTTGTGTAATCTTTTATCACCAATCTTCAATTTCTATGCATAAGTCTGCATATCTTGCAATTTTAATAATATAGGTTGAATGCAAGTTATTTGTGTTATGTTTTTATATAATTTTTAATTTTATCAGTATGATTTCTGCCTTGTTATGATAAACTATTTTATATGTGAATACTTCTTTATACAAGATTATTTATATCAAAATTCATTTTAAAGTACACAAATTTATCATTATGTATTTATATAATATTGCCATAAATGCAAAATTTCTGATCATCAATTTAGATTTAATTCTTGCATAAGATTTATTACTCTCTGCCATATTTAGAATTATTCTTTTATGAAAGTTTCTAATCAAATCAGTAAATAATAATCACTATCAATATATCAATAGTTCTAATTTCTATATCTTAAAACTATTATTATTACTACTACTACTAAAAATATTTTTTTTTTATAAAACCTCAAATAATTCATCATGTATTAATTATATATAATGGCGAGAGAAATTGGTAATCTTCTTGCTTTATATACATAATATGTAATATCTGAAAGTATTTCTGAAACATGATGTGGTACACCTAAAATAATTTTTCAAGAATGATAAATATTTATTTCAATATTAAATTTTGAATAGGCATTTATCCAATTTCATTACTTTTCATTCTAATGCAATTCTTTTCAGTATGTTAAAATCAATTCATTTTCAGTCTGACTTCACATTGAAAATAGAGCTATTGCAGTAATATTCATTAAAATAAATAAAAATTTATATATATATTTTTTATATGCCTTATTTTAATTAATGTTTAGTTTTTAAATATAGAAATATACCATTATGGAAATTCAAACTTTTAAGAAAAATCAAAATTTTCGAAAACAAAATTGTTTTTGGTAAACTTCCAAGCATTCCCAATAAAATTGTTATAAATTCAGATATTTTTGGAATATTTTTTCCCTCTCCAAATTAAATCCTAGCACAATCGTTACACAATATCAAGCTGTTAAATTATTAAGTATTTAAATATTTTAAAAACATTTTATACTAAAGATAAAATTGAATCTGATCCGAAACATTGTCAATACTTAAGCCTACTTCACAATCACATTGTTCTAACTGATATTTGATTTCATATCCTAATCATTTCTGTATCATTTCAATATTTATAACTTTTATCTTTTCTTATACACTGCTTTCATTAAGATTTATGTCATTTTATAAAATTTTAAACGCTATTTTCAAGAAGAACCAACATTACCTATTTCCACTTGTGATCGAAACCTTTACGTCTACGAGACGTCAATTCTGACCTATGAGAACCATCCTAACGATTAACCAATAGGAAGACGCATTACATAGACAAGGTGAACGGTTACCATACTGTTCATATAAGAAAGTAGGACATGAATGAAAATTAGAAAATGAAGAGAATAATATCGAGTAGAAACGTAACTCTGCATTCCGAGAAAGTAGCATCATGTCTATTTTTTATTAATTTTTTAATAGCGTAAATAAAGTGTTTATTCTATGATTCTGTCGAAAAAATGAAACTATTATAATATATAATAGCTTATATTTGTAAGAAATTTTAAGTTTATCGAAAAAAGTTATCTATTATAATATTGTTTATTGATGTAAATTAACATCATTCGTAAAGAATAATTTAATTTTAATATAATTATGAATTAAATTATTAATAAATTTATATAAAAAGTGTAATAACTAGAAAAAAAATTTTTTTTAGCTTCAGTCTGTTTTCGATTATTGTAAGCTACTTTAAAAGTGTTCAGCATTTGATCAGTTTTCATTATTGATGTTTTTCAATACTTATACAGTATTTCGTTTGAAATTTTAATGTTTAATAGACTAATCGATTTACCATTATCTGTTCATCATTCCTATGTTTTAATGAATTATTAATCAAAATTCAAATTCAACATCCATTAATCGTATAAAATTAAAACAAAAATATAATTTTCTTGTTATATTCTTTTATTTTTATCCCAGAAATGTGGAAGTTTTTTGAATTCTCCAATAATACGAGAATTTTCGGTAGAGTGATAGATTCAGATAGACCGCGCATCATTGCTCGAACGTCAAATGACGAGAATATTGCGTCGCATTGCCGTCATATCCGGCAAATCTGGCAGAAATTTTTTTATTTGAAAAATTTTAGTTTTCACAACAGTCAAAAATTTTCCTTCTAAAGAACAATAGCTGGCAAATATATTTATAAGCTATGATTCATTTGAAGATTATAAATATATATGTGACTATCTATTTATACCATGATTTATACTCATTACATTATTTAATATATTTTCAATAAATGTATAGCTTAATAATAATAATATACTGTACTTTCAAAAATTTTTATCTATTATTTGTAATATTTATTTATTTTTTTAATTTTGTGAATATCATGTTTTTAGATACATTTTACAAAAATAATCTTTAGTCTGAAATTAGTAAAAGTTTTAATAATATTAAAATTTCAATGATTTTTTTATGAAAATTGTTATTAATTTAGGAATTTCTATTTGAATAATTTTTAAAAAACTACAGAAGGATTATTATTTAAAGTTCTCTTTAGATATTATCTTTTAATATTATAACTATAATAATTACGTGTATTTTCTGGTTATGAATGAGTTGGAATGCTAAAATTTTACACAAATGCAATTCAATAATGATTATAATCAAAGAAAAAAATTTTAATCCGAAATTTTAAATATTTTATTTTATTATTAAACTTGGTTTCCAAAGAAACTTGAGGCTTATGAAATCACCATGCTGTCTGTATAATTCTATAATGTTCTGTGCCGGTCTGCCGCTTATCTAATATCTCCCACTAATAATTTTCGAAATATCCTGTAATATTTATTTTATTAGAGGTTTATGAAATTTGGCAGGAAAGTTAAGTTGTTGAAGATGACTTATCAAACCCTTTATCATCAACTCTCCCACATTAGATTCTTTGCTGCACTTGCGCTCTCCATCTTTATATGAGAAAATCCATTGGAGTGTGTTTTTGGACATCATGTTGCCCATCATGAGAAATGCCGAATTCTTTTTTGCATAGTCGACAGAAAGCTTTGTACTCATTTTTGGATATTGACGCACATAGCCGCTTATAATCATGTTCCCACTTGCAGTTATATTTCGTCAATCGATGCTTTCCTATCTTGCATTTTTTTTAAGATAATTTTAAAATACAACTGTCCGAATCAGAACTTTCGCTCGTACTCATCTTCATAATACTACTATTTTCCTATATGCTAACGTATTATATTTTAGTTTAAAAGTTAACTTACGTCCACCTTCTCCGTCGAAGTTTGCAATCACGTGATACGGAGTCGGAAGTGTATCCCGGAAGCTATCCCGGTTAATGATGTCATCTTATCTACATAAATTTTATCACTGGAACTGATATGTGAAAATAAGAATGATGCGTATCGGCATTTTTGTTCGATATATAAATTAATTGTAAAGATAATGACATGAATGAATTTATTCCCGAAACATAATATTAAAACCTTGATATTGACTTCTGACTCAATTTATCTCAGTCCAAAAGAAACTTAAATCATACTTGCACGATTCGATGTTATATATATGCAAATTGAAACAATTCGAAGTGCGGGATTGTAAGTCACCCGTATAAAAGACCGACGCAGTCGACAAGCCGATAGAGGTGCTGAATTTCCAGACGTAGAATTGGCGAAAAGTAACATTTGAGTTTCTTGTAAGGATCGACTATTATTTGAAGTTTGTATCGGAAGTGGAGGTAGTAGAATTTAGTATTATTTAAGGTTTGTTTCTTGTGATGTGTGCCGGGAGAGATCTAGACCGGCTATTTGAACCCCATTCTTCAGTTGACGGCTGACTACACAAAAGATCTGGGAGGTCCGTAGTAGGCACCAAAATGCCCCGCCACTTATTTCCCACTTACAAGTTAGTAGAAAATAGTGTTAAAGTATCAAAAAAATCGATTCAAGTTATATAGTCAACTTCACAACAGATATACAATATATGGTGATTTTTCTGTGGCTTTATGGTTCTTTTGACCGGCAGGTACTAAGCGGTAGAATATTCCAGTGCCGCTTCACATTCCTGGGGGGGGAGGAGGATGGAATTCAACAAGCCAAGACTCTCTAAAAACTCTGGATATGTAGGACCTGGAAATGACTCGAATTTTCCAATATGGATGACCACAATATAATCAGGCTTTTAATGCAGCAATTTAACTGATGACTAGTGGTGCCGAGTGAAATCCCGGGCCCTGGTACGAACCAGGTTTCGGGCCCATATATATAAAATTCTTATTGTTAGGAAGCGGCCCGGGCCCTTCAATCTTCTACGGGCTCGGGGAATTTGTCCCCTCTTCCCCGGCCTCTCGGCGCCCCTGCTGATGACGGTGCCATTTTGATAATAGCAATAGGTGATGGAATCAGCTAGGGTTGGAGGACGATGTTCCAACTGCCGAATCCAATTGTCTCCTGAAAAATTTGAAGATATGAGTGTGAATCTGACCGGTTCCGCCAATCTCCATTCATTGATATTCAATAAAATGAATTGCTACGATAACCTGTAAGCAGGTACAGTATTCTTCTTAAAATTCGTAATACTTCCTAGCTATTGTATTGAATGGTCTATCACTTTTATATTTACAGTTACAAACTACTGTATAATCAAAAATTTAAAATGATTATTTTTTAGACTTTGTATTTATTTACTGAAATGTATTCAACAAATGTGCACTTGTAACTCGATCATAATCATCAAGAGTCAAATAATATTCAGATTAAATTAGTGCTAGTTAAAGATGCCGAATCGCACATGGATATCAGATACCGTATTACTTCGAATTTAAGCCGCACTTTTTATTCATATTTTTAAGACGTAAAATCTGGGTGCGGCTTAAATTCAAAGCGAATATTTTTTAACATCTTATTTCTCCCGATCTCCCACTCCCAAACGATCGGGTTTTTGCTTTACGCTCTACGCATGAGCATTGTATTACGACCGTTGATAACAGTTTATTCGGTGGTCCCCCGTTCGTAGTTTTCTGGTTTAATCCATTTGTGGTTTAATAGTAACTGTGTAGAATCGCGTCGTATCTGGCCAAATTTTAATTATAAGAAAAATCACGAATTACTATAATGCGGTTTATAACCGCTGGTAGAAATAAATTACCACTTTTTATTATTTTAAACAAAAAACAGCACCCAAGGAAAATTTTCCCAAGAGTGTTATAATTCGACTACAAAAGAATATAACGACCGTTGATAACAGTTTATTCGGTGGTCCCCCGTTCGTAGTTTTCTGGTTTAATCCATTTGTGGTTTAACGGGGATCACCAGGCCGGGCCCAGCACCCCGAAAAAATCCGGGACCAGACCCGGGACGCGAACCCGGGTCCTCCAGCGTGGTACGCAAACGCGTTACCACTCGGCCATCCGGCCACCTATTATGTATATTAGTACCTATTTAAGTAAATAAAAAGGTTTCTTATTTTTCAATATCTATTGTAAAGTTTTTTTTTCCAATTTTAAAATCCTACTACGGCTTAAATTCGAAGTAATACGGTAATATTCAAAGATATGATAAGTAATTAATTTTGTTTAATGATAGTATTAAACAAATTGGCACAATTAGTTAATAATGAGACTAATATCAGAAATTTAAAAGAAACTAGTAGTATAATTTTAATTGTAAGCATACAAATAAACAAAAATCAATTTTTTTTTTGTTAACAGATGACGCCACTTTCCATTCAGGGAGAATACTAAGTGACGGGGCGAAACAAGCCCTTCCACAGGCTGCCCATCCCTGCGGAGGGGTCATCCGGGTTGTGGAGGACGGGGATCGACGGGCCGGGCCCGGACCCCATGATAAATATTTTCAAGGGGTGGGACCCGAGACTCGAACCCGGGTCTCCAGAGTGGAAAGCCGAAGTGTTTCCACGCGGCCAATCCGGCCGACCACAAAAATCATTTTGAAACAAAATAATGTACCTTAACGGATTTTAATATTGTAAAGTATATTGTACTTAATTTACAATGGTAGTTTTTTTTTCATATTTTATGCCCTTTTTCCAATTAGGGAGATTACTAAGGGGGCGGGACCAGTTCCAACCACAGACTGCACCCACACCCGTAGAGAAGGGGCCGGATGGTGAAGGACGGGGATCACCGGACCGGGCCCAGTATTCCGAAAAAGGAGCAAAAAAAAGTACCCCGAAAAAATCCGGGACCAGACCCGGGACGCAAACCCGGGTCCTCCTCCATGGCACGCCGACAGCGTTACCACTCGGCCATCCGACCGCGTACAATGGTAATTCATTGTTGGCCAAATTGCTACAAATTTGGCTAACAATAAATTACCATTGGCTTGACTTCCACTTCAGAAGATTCGAAATTGAATCCCAGTCTCGTCCCTTAATAAATTTATATGTAAGGTAAAGGTCCAGTTATTCCATTCCCAACTTTTACAAGGGTTAACCATTCCATGAGTATCTGAAATGGCCCCATCACTTAATAATAAGTCGACTATTGGAAAGTGATATTAATTAAAAAAAATAATTGTTCGCTGTGTTAAATGTAATTACTGGCGGCCTGATGGCCAAGTGGTAACGTGTTGGCGTGCCACGCAAGAGGACGCGGGTTCGTGTCCCGGGTCCGGTATCTCTTGAAAAGATTTTTCGGGGTTTCGGGCCCCGCCCGGTGATCCCCGTCCTTAACCATCCGCCCCTTTCCACGGGTGTGGGTGCAATCCGTGGTTGGAATTGGCCCCACCTTTAAGCTAGGTTGACATGATCATAGCACACTCGAACTGAGTTCGCTCGGAGATGAACTCGGATTGAGTTTTAAGTTAGTTTACACGTTCCGAGTGCACTCGGTCTGTAATCTGAGGTGAAATGGCGGATCTCGTGCTTCTGATATTATTAATTTTCTTCAGTACTTTGTTCGGGCCTACTTCTGATAAATTCATGTTCTTTATTATTCTCAAAACTGCCGATTCGCGTGCAACCTTATTTTTATAGTTTTTTTAATTTCACATTCCACAAGCATTCTTCCTCTTCGTACAGTTCTACGAATCTAATAGTTTCACTTTCTCTCCACTTACGCGATTGTTCAGCTCTTTCCGCCATCTTAAACTTCCAATTGGCTGCCACTCGGTCTGAGTATTTTCGTTGCCATCCGAGTTTACTCTACTCGGATGAAGTGGTCCGAGTAGCGTCCGAGTGGATACACGCGCATCATCCGAGCAAACTCGGTCCGAGTGTTCTCTGTTCGTATCAACCTAGCTTTAGTAATCTCCTTGATTGGAAAGGAGCGTAAAAATGCAAAAAACAAAATGTAATTACTGTAACGGTATTCACTTAGGCTGAACTCACACGTACCACAACAGAACCATACCACGCCTGTAAAACTGTGTTTGTTTGTGAACGGTCGTGAATTATTATTATATTAATATAGAAACGCATAATCTAACCACTAACTGAAGCTGGTTTCAACGGCTGTCGCAACTTATGTTCGATATCACCCACAAAATTGTGGTCGAGCGCAACTCACACAGTGCGACATGCCGACCACTAGCCACCAACAACACTTCCTGTCAATCAGCCGTCGATAACGGACTGCGCATATAAGTGGTTCGCGAGTGGTTGATTTCAACCACAACACAATCACACGGTAACCATAAAATAATCGCAACTGTATGGTGCGTGTGAGTTTAGCCTTAGAATAAGATAAATGACGTCATAGATGCATTAATTTTTCTATATAGAGAACCTGGGATTTTTTTATAATAAATGACGTTACTTCTCAATCAATAATCGCTAAACAGAGGAGCAAAAATAGAGCTTGACTAATCCAGCTTAAATCCGCGGATAGTTCAGGTGGATTGTACAGAGCAGGAGTCCAGCAAGGCCCAAACCCACCGGATAAACTTTTCAAGGGATGAGCTAGGTTAGATTAGTTAAGCCTCCATATTGCACATGGGATATACTTTATCTGTTGACGGCAATTTATAAAGGTCACTATAGTCTGACCAATCCTAATGGCGGATTAACCGAAAAATTAAAGAATAGAGACAAGATTTAATGAACGGACCCGAACCCTTCCTGAAAACTGGAAGGTGTGGGACTCAGATTTGAACTCGGTTCTTCCAAGGAGCTTTACTATGTAGCTATCTGGCCAATCGAAAGGATGGAACTGGACTCGATTCCAGATTCTGTGTCCTCTGAAAGCCGAAGAGCTTTCCACACAGTCAATCTGACAGTCTAGAAAAAATCTGAAATTCAATTCTTCGTTTCTCCATTCATTCCTTTAACAGTGATAATTTTTCATTTGAACGATATAGTCCACACCTTTAGAATTTTCAAGAGAGAGTGATTAACATCATTCTTCGTTTTAAAGCCAATCTGTGCTCATGGTATAGCATTAGCTTAATTCCTACAGAACTGGATTCAATTCTAGAATCAGATGTTTTTCAGGAGGAGAATCTGAATTCAATCGTTGAATCACATAATTCACCTGATAATTGACTCCATTATGGATGTGGGACATTGGAATAACCCAACCGCTTAGTATTCAACAGGATGGAAAACGACTTAAAACCTAGAGAAAAGAAAGAACTCACCACGAGTATGGGCGTGCTGCTTATACTAATAGTGGATTATGACATGACTTTGCTTAACTGGATGGTCACAGAGAATACTCTCGCAGCTAATATCTATTCTATTAGATGAATATTTAATAGCCCTCACAGTATAGTATTTATGGATGCTAAACAATTCCAATGTCACTACAAATCATGAAGGGTCAGCCGTTAAGTGAAGGATAGCATTCAATGAGCTAAAATGAAAAATTCTGAAGATATGACATTCTGATTTTATTCTCCAAGTGATAAGCGAACACTTTACTACATGAGATTTGAATTTGCCTTTGAAACACTCTGCCGGTTACTAATCATCGAATCAGAAATAGTGTAAAACAAAAAATATCTCACCACGAATGTAAGCGGTTTATGGTGGACTTTGGAAGAGAATTACTATTCAGTACTCTCTTTCCTCTCGCTTTCAATTCTTGTCATTCCAGTAATGGATACTAAGATGGACTCATGGAACTGAGAAGCGATTGTTTTTCAATCCACATAATATAAGTCTACTGTGATTTAGTTTTTTTACCATAAAATAAGTTTAATAAAAATAATTACAGTATTTGAATTGGTTTTTTGGATTTCACTAATTCCAGTTTGTGCTTAAATGTATAGTATAGTAAATGATTACATTTATTCGAGAATTTTTCATTATCCGAATTATTCCTAAACAAATAGAAATCTCAATAACTGGACAAATAGTATATAAGGTTGTAACAAAAGATAGTGATATGAATTATATGTTTAATTATGATTTAATTAAAGTAAGTAGGTTTAAACACTAAACTGTATATAAAAATGTAAATAGTTCGTTTCATCGTATAACAAATTTTTTAATGCAAACTTTAGAGAATCGAGTTCAATAATTTGCCATATTAAATTGTAATATTCATATTCATTTATTATGAATTTCATTACTAAATTTTAATATATAATTAATAAATTAAAAAATAGCGGCATTAGTTTTATTAAAGAACTAATTAATAGTTATTTTTAACTATTTTCCTTAATTCTGTTTCAATAAAATTGGTTAAAATGCAACAATGCATATAAGTATATGAGATAAAAAAAACGAGGAAAAAATTAAATAATTTAATGCTAATGATAATAATAAAATTTGAAGTTATTTTTTTTTTATTAGATTTGAAATATTTTCTTATAAAGTAACTAATTTATGGATTTTAAGTTATTTATGAATTTTTTTCTACGTGAATTTAAAAACAGACACATTATCATCTTTTTTTAAATAATAACAGTTAAAGTTAGATATATATTTAGTTTTTATTATACAGTCGATTCTCGTTATTTGCGGTAGTTACTTTCTGTAAATTCTTTGTGAATGCTGAATCAGCAAATACTGAACCTTTATTCCCAACATTTTCATTTTTGCTTTGTGTGTATTTTTCTATTTAAAGACATCTTATTTAATGTGTATTACAGTACTATATGCAGTGTACAGTACTATATGCAGTATTCAGCGTTGCCAGATTATTATTTTACCAAATGGGATTTTTACAATATAATTTGAAAAAATTCGGGATTAAGGTGCAAGAAGCGGGACAACATAATAAAATGTACAGAGCAAAATATTTCTTAATGTTTATTAATCTAAATACAAATTTACAATTACTAAACAATATAATATTTTTCAGAAACTTACTTATTTGTATTTGGCTGAAGATTTTACTTTAGAAAGAATTTCTTTCTGGTTTTTTATATGTATAGTGATAAAATTCAGTACATGAGTATTGCAAGTTGAACTGAACAAGTAATTTCGATTTTATCAGCTCAATGGAACATCTGTTTCTTGCTTCTGACCATTTTAAATTCAACTGAGAAAATACTCATTCGGGATAGCAATTAGATGTCGTTATGCTTATTATAAATGAAATTAATTTGTATTTTTAGTATCTTTTTCCGAGAATAACTTAAATAACTGATGCCATTTTTTTGTCCACTTGAGTCTTCCGAATTTTTTGCAATCACGTCAATAGATGGTCTTATCAAATTAAATTCTTCATATATCTGGTTCATATCTATTTCATCAGTCAAATTCAATATAGATACTGCAGTCTCTATATTTTCAAAACGTATTTCGTTCTTCGTTGTTATAAAATTTAGCTTTCCAAAAATATTTTCAATAAAAAAATCGTACCGCTGATTTACGTATTCTATGCAATTTCGGTAGAAGGTTTTGAAATCATTGATAATTTTGTTTTTATTATTTTCGTCTAATTTGTTCAGCAGCTGTTTCGTTTGAAATCCAAAAAAATCATCATTTAGCCTTGATTCGACTTTATTGCGAAACTGGCATAACTCTTCGTGCATTTCGGATACGACTATTTCATTTGACTGATTTTCTTTTATAACTGAACCAAAAGCAGTCATTATATTATGTACAAAATGCAAATAAGTAAGAGTTTTTGTCTCCTCTATTTCCGATTCGAAAATCTTTTCTATCATTTTAGAACAATTTCCTTTTCCTGACTCCGTGAAATACAGTTTTAGAGCAGGCCAAACTTTGATTATTCTCTCAACAGCAGGAGATAGAGATAAAAATCGAGTTTGAACATGGCGTAGCAATTCTACCCATTCAATTTCACTACTTTCGAATATTTCTATTAAATCTGCACGTCGTTTAGCCGAATGGACGAAATGGCTGTATACTTTTAAGATTAATGCCTCTATGTCCATTTCTAATCTATCACAAGCAAATTTACTCATATTATGCAAAATATGAATTGAACAGTTTGCTTTTAGTATGTTTCTATTTTTCTGAACAAGGTTTATGTAAACAGAATGATTCCGGCTTTTGTAATTTCATCGGCTGTTTCGTTATTGCTCTCTACGAAATCGAGTAATCTATTTTGTAATCCTTGGTCACGACTGAAGAATCTGACACATATTGGGAACATTTTTCGGTTTCCCTTGTTACTTGCATCCGTTGAAATTGAAAAATATAGGTCTTTCTGCAAGTTTATAACGATATCTTTCAAAGCCTCTTTTGCTAAAATTTCACAAACTATGGCTTCACTTTTTGTTCGGCCACATTTGACATTCTTCACAATTTTAGAATCAGCGTACATATCAGGCAACAACTTTTGAAAACAGTCCAGACTGTTGTAACTTAAGGAATGTTTAACATTATGATAAACAGAAGTAATTTTGGCAGCTTATGTTTTGTGGATTGTTTCCATATCCAAATTAGAAGTGGAAGTTCCTGGTTTACTAAAATAGTCCGTTAGATTCTTTGCTGCACTTGCGCTCTCCATCTTTATATGAGAAAATCCATTGGAGTGTGTTTTTGGACATCATGTTGCCCATCATGAGAAATGCCGAATTCTTTTTTGCATAGTCGACAGAAAGCTTTGTACTCATTTTTGGATATTGACGCACATAGCCGCTTATAATCATGTTCCCACTTGCAGTTATATTTCGTCAATCGATGCTTTCCTATCTTGCATTTTTTTTAAGATAATTTTAAAATACAACTGTCCGAATCAGAACTTTCGCTCGTACTCATCTTCATAATACTACTATAAATATGGGCTTAGTAAATATTACAAAAGAAACACATGAAAACAATTCTTTTTACTAAGCAATAAACTTTTCTTTTTTCGTACACAGTTCACAAAGACTGACAATGATAGTTCAGGGTGGCGCACTAGGTTCGCTATTGTCGCTTTACCCACGATATTCAAAAATAGTTTTGTAAATTTTATAATATTAAGCTATTCCCGAAACATAATATTAAAACCTTGATATTGACTTCTGACTCAATTTATCTCAGTCCAAAAGAAACTTAAATCATACTTGCACGATTCGATGTTATATATATGCAAATTGAAACAATTATTTCATAAAATCTTCTTTTTATTGGTTCATTTTTGTGCATGTGAACCTTAAAACGAAAATAAATGTATTCAATGAGATGAATAACAACTTATTTTTATGGTTTTATTAATTTTAAAGTATATATAAACATTCAAGTTTAATTTATTATTAATATAAATAGTAAAATACATATAATTGCTATTTTATTACATAAATAAGCAATAATTTCTAAAATATTTACTGCTAATATCGAGAAAAATTTTTATGATTAAAAAAATGAATTTAATTGAGGAACTATTATTAAAATTTAATTTTATGGAAAATAATAACTTTGTAACTTTATAAACACAACAAAATTTTTGAATAATTCGTGAATTTAGCTGTCCCGAGCGGGACAATCTATTTTTGTTCAAAAAGCGGGACGTCCCGCAAAATTCAGGACGTCTGGAAAAGCTGGCAGTATTATAATTACAGTAATCGTTATTCAATTTTTTAAAACACTAAGTAGTAAATAAAATCTTATTTTTAATGAGTAGTTGTTTGATGTGGCAGCTGACACATTGCGTTCCTGAATTGCATTGAAAAACTGTGTCAGCCTTGTCTGCATTGCTTTTTGCCTCAGATTTTCTAAAATCTTGGCATAAGAAGCAAGTGCGCAGGAAGTTAGGCACCTAAATTTGAAGCTGCATTCGAGCATAGGGTCAAATTCTTCTGTGGGACTTCCGGATGATATAAGCAGCTTTTGGCCTGTAGTTTATGGAGTGAGCAAGAATAGGTAATGAGACTTTTCCGGCAGAACGACCCAGAGATTGTTTGGTAACAAACACTTTATTAGAGAGAGAGAGTTTACATTGGTAACAGTATTTTCGCTGCTCAGTGGGAGTCTGCAAATAAATGCTAAAGATCCACAGGAATCGATTTTGTGGTTACAAATAAATTTTCATGATTAGTCAAATACATGAATATGAAATCCGCAAATAACGCGAATCGATTGTATATATTGGCAAGCTCATTACTAGTCATTTAAATCTATAGCAGAATAAATAACAATAAACAAAGAAATTTAAATATCCTCCAATGGATCATTTTTGAACTGATGAATGTGTTTATTAATCTGTTGTTGTCCACAAGATTGTTTTAAAATACACCTAATTAATATTGTGAAATCTCACTTAATTTTCATCAAAATTTTTACAATTCATTGTTTTTGTTCTCATTCTAACAATATAAAA
>AYEL01066841.1:0-12737 GCA_000484575.1 Olivierus martensii | reverse complement strand
TTTTTATATGAAATCTTAGCCATCCAATGAAATATTTGTTATTTTTTGATAGCGGCAAGTCTTATGAATAAAATAAGCTAAGAATGAAGAAAATTGGATCATATTTTAAAATAATAATGACAACTTCCATAACACTTCATTTTTTTTCATTAAGTTACATCATATAATTAGTTGAAAAGCAACATAAATTTATTAAAATATTATTTTTTTTGAATAAAATTTATTTAATTGGTATGTTTTTCCTCTATTTCAATAATTTTTCCTTCGATTATCGCTGCTCTCCGATTATATTCTGCACTCGATCTTAACTGATCAGCTATTCGTCAGCAGCATTGTAGCGCTGACATAAAATACGGCGGAAATTCAATTTGAAATTTGTCCTGATTTAGCTGACGCACCCTGTATAGTTTTTTTAAATAAAAAATAATATAGAAAGAACAAAAAAAGGCGATTTCTCTAGAGTTACATTCAGGAGTCACAAATAAAGTGCCCTGTTTCTTTTTAAAGTTAGAATAGGAAATTTTCTTGTTTCAACTAAGTATTCATCAGTTTTGGATATGCTAGTTTCTCCATTTTCTCAGTAAATTAAAGAAAACTACTTGCTTACTTTCTTAAATAAGTAAATAAAACTTAGCACTAAATAGCAAATATAAATTTTTAATTGGTAAAATTAAAAATTACCAATTAAAAATTCTCCATTTTCTTTATATAAATTTTTTAAGTGCTTTTCATTTTATATATATATATTCTTTTCTTCCTTGAAAGATATATTTTTATTTTTATGTTAACTTCACTTTGAACTTTTGACTGCTGCTTACCACACACACCTATATTTAAGGTTTATTTTGGTATGTTTTATATTTATATTGAATTTTAAAATAAATACCCATATGCAAGCGGATCAAAATCGGTGGGGGTCAGCTGTGTCCTCCCCTTGTAAGTGACAAACCTATTTCAGTCTTTTCTACAGGCTACCTGGATCTGGAACTCTAGAATAAATTTTTCAAGGAATGGGACTAAGATTTAATCACCTGTCTTCTAGTGAAAAATTGTTTTCATATATTCAATCTAGCACACCTTTGGTACTTGTTGGCAACCTAATTATGATGTGAGAAGCTTAAAAAATGAGAGTATGGTTGCCACACACCCTGTTTTTGTTAAGATAGTCCTACAATTGGTAGAATATGTCCTACATCATTGCTTAAATGTCTTACTTTTATAAATTGAATTATAATATATAATTGTGATATTTTCTTAATTTTTGAAGAACCAATAAAAATATTAGGAAAAACAGTAGGTACAATTACCAATTTATGCCATATATTTAAAGAATTTAAACAGCAACTAACTACTGCTAAACTGCAAAAATTTTTTGATTATGAAAAATGAAATTAAATGGTTGTAGAATCAGAAAATTGAAAAGAAATTTTAAAAGTTTTTTTCAAATTATATATCATTGAGAAAAATTTGATTTTAATGAGAAATCTTTGATGATAAAATTGCTATCAAAGATTTCTTGTTAAAATCAAACTTGTCAAAATTCAACTTAATTAATGTTTTGTTTTGTTTAAACTATCAACTTTGGAACTACCAAGTTTTTATTTTTCAGAAATTCCAGTATTATTAAAATTTTTGCTTTAAACATGGGCAAGCTTTCTGAAGAAATTATATTTTTCTATAAAAATTTAAAACATAAATGCATCTTAGTGGCAAAAATTGTATATCTGATAGAAGACATAATATTTTAAAAATATACCCAGAAAATACTTGTAATATATTTAAAAATTTTGTCATATATTTTAAGTATAATTGTTTTATATAACACATGCTTTCTATAATGAATAACAAATGGACTGAAGATAGATATAGATGTTCTGAAAAATTTAATAAAGCAGAATTGCTTATTACTGTAAATCCCAAGAAAATTACTTAAAATTTTTGAAAATATAAAAACTTGATGAAATTTTGTTTAAAATATGCCAAGAATGACCAAAAATATGTTTAGGCATTGACATGTTATTTAATAATGATTTATAATTATAATGTTAATATATATTTATAATTAGCTTAATTGCTTTAATACTTGATATTTGAAAAAAGACTCACAAACCTGGGAACTCATTATCCAAGAAGTACTTGTATTCATAAATATATTATAAGTATCCCTCCTGTAAGACAGTAAATAGATTCCTAAGAAAACACTGTGTTGTGTGAAACTGTGTTATATGAGACCTGGAGCCAATACAATAAACCAATGAAAAATAAATAACTTTCTTTGACATCAGAAGCTTAATTTTTATTAAGAATATTAATAACACAAAACATAAAAAAAAGAAAAAATATATATACATAAGACTCTAAAAAACAATATACATAAAACAAAAGAAAAGAAAAAAGTATACAGTCTATGTAACATTCATTTAATAATTATAGTATAATATATTTTTCTGTTGTAGCGTCAATTTAAGCCATTATATTTTGAAAATCATTTTAGATGATCAATCATTTTTGAAGATCATTTTAGATTTTATTTTTTTCTTTTTAATAATATCAACTTCACTTTCTGAACTCTTTCTGCATTTAAAGTTTGTTGTTTCTTCTGCTCTCTCTACAAAATTTATCCAACCCTCTGTAAAACAATCATTCCTTAACCCTTTCGGTCCTGGCGTACCATTTATGGCACATGATATTTTCTATTAAAAACAATTACTAACAATGAATGAAAATTTATCTCCAAAAAAGTCTTAGAAAGTGCCCGAGGATGCTAAATTTAAAATTATATAATTTTAAAATAAATAGAATTAAAGCGGGTCTGAAAGGGTTAATATATATCCAAAAAGAATTTATGAATGAAACTATATTTTTCTATTTCACACTCCTTTTTGAATTGAAGAATTGAATGTTTGGAACACAAAATACTCAGTTGCAACAATTAATTCAGTTTCAAATCGAAAGTAGACTACATATTGTCCTCGCGTGGCAAACTAGCGAAATTGCATTTATGGTTAATTTTAGCAAAATATTTACCAATCAACTTAAATAAAATATCTAAAAAATTGCTTAATCTTCTAATAGCAAGAGTTCAAATAAAAAGCACACTTAGCAATAAAGCATAAACACAAATTTTAATCAAAACAAAAACGTTTTCAGTATTCAAGATACCCTTTTCAGTTAACAGAAAATAGGTTCTATTTTCTGTTAACTGAGGAGAGTATCTTGAATACCGAAAACGTTTTTGTTTTGATTAAGATTTGTGTGTTTATGCTTTATTGCTAAGTGTGCTTTTTATTAGAACTCTTGATATTTACCAATGATTGCATTTTGTGTGTGTATTCTCTCTCTCTGTATGGATTTACAAAAATTAATGAAAATGTTTTGTGTTGTAGGAGAATAAACGTAATTTTCTAAATGTGTTAAGTAAAAATCGTGTTGTAGAAGGGATGCCTATTGTAGGAGAATAAACGTAATTTTCTAAATGTGTTAAGTAAAAATCGTGTTGTAGAAGGGATACCTATATATATAAAATTTATAATATGCATTTACATGAAAAAAATAAATGAGAGTTCAAAATATAAGAATAATGAATTTAGTTCCTAAACCAAGATATATATTATTGAAAAATTTTTTTTAAAATCTGTAAACGAATAAATTTAAATAAAATAAATTATTTATTGCTATTTAAAAAATTAAGATTCAAATCCAAACTATTCATACTGCAATTACATATGCTACCAAACCAGTTATCAGAACATTAAGAAAGTCTTTTTATAATTACAATACTCAAAGGAAAAGTAAAAAAAATCATGACATTTAGCTACTTATTTAAAAAATTGAGTACCTACATCTTAAGATTTTCTGATAATTTCACATATGGATTGCTGCTATTGAACAAAATTTCATCTGATTTGGTGAGTCAGTTGACTCCTTATGTCAGATATTGGCACATGTTCAAGATATGTTGGATAAAACCTAATGATGGCAAGAAACTAATTAATAATTTCTATCTTTTCTACTTTTCCTTAATATTGAAATTTAAATATTTCTAATTTGAGCATCTAAATATTTTTTCCAGGCTACTAGAAGTTATTAGTTGCAAAATTACTAATGTTCAGCGTGAGGATGTTCAATTAGAATGTCTTAATGCTGCAAATACCAAAACTTATCGAATTGAGGAAATTCCAAAAGACGAGCTAGAATTAGCAGATGATGAACTACTTATTCCTGTAGCACATTTTCATAAAGTGAGTCAATCGAGTTTTAAAATTTATTTTATGATATTCTCAACAGATATTTAACTAAGAATTTTTTAGGAAGTATTTTCTACATTTGGTGTTCCGTTCCTGCTAAAAATTAAACATGTAAGTATTCCATTTTTGAAAAATAAACTGTATGTATAAAATTATTATATGATAAAATTGAAATAAATGCAAAATATTTATCTTAATACTTTGAGACAATGAAACAAATTTTTGAATTATGCTAATGCTTTTTTTCTTCTTAATTTATTGTATGCTTTTAGCATATTTTTGATTGTGGATAACTTCTTTAATTCAATTTTTGTTGTTTAATATATGTAGTTGATTCTTCTTAATTGGGGCAGCTGCTTTTTTGGCTAAATCTCAAATGGAAACCAAACTAATTAACTAATACATATAATTTAAACACTTATTTGAAAATTAAGAGAAAAGTTGTCCAACTTTTCAGTTAATTGGGACAGTAACAGAAAAGGAATTTAGCAATTTTGAGATATTTTAAGGATTTTTCGAAAGTGTGTTAATACTACATACAATAATAATTAGCAACACTAGCATGATGTGAATTAGTTGTCTATCGTCATGCATCTGGCAAATAGGCATCTTCTTACGAGTCTACTAGTATTGTACCTAGCAATATTCATTTACAATGTCAATTTTATTTAAAATTTTAAAATCAAGAAGTGATTTTATACTTTCAAGTAAAATTGCTTTGCTGGATAAAATTAAAAGCCAGCCATTTAATACAAGCCATCGTAGACTTGCTTATATAATTGGTGTACCAAAATGAAAAAACAGACTATACTTGATACATTTTTGGAGAATTAAAATTTGAAATTGTAAAATTTATTATGTATATATTATTTTTTCCTTCACTGTTTATAGTACAAATATTTTCTGTATTTTGGTTTAATACAGCATTTATTTATTACAAATAAGAAATGAAATACAAATATAGATATATTATTAATAATTTGTAGTTTATGATTTAAATTTGTAAAATGAATAAAACTCATAAATTTTTGAAATATAATAATATAATATGCTCTAATTTAAGAGTGATATTCTGAACAGAATTATCAATTATCAAATTTATAGGTGCCTAATTATTCTTTTTTACCCACTTATTTATTTACCTACGTATTACATATTTTAGAAATTATTATTAGTTTGTTTAATTGGGGCATTTGCTTAATTGGGCCAAAATGGATTAGTCTCAATTAAGCAGAATCAACTGCATATATATATATTTGCTCCATCTAATCATTGAATACTTGATCATTACATCTTGTTTGTCTGCCTGAAAGTTGGAATAAGAGGGGAATTCCTTCATCAATACCACATATTTCAAATTCAGTAGTGCTTGGGTTTTGAGTGATTTATCAATCAAAAACCAAATATAAACATATTAAATCAAAATCTCTCTTAAATTAGAGCATATTATATTATTATATTTCAAAAATTTATGAACTTTATTCATTTTACAACTTTAAATCATAAACTACAAATTATTAATAATATATCTATATTTGTATTTTATTTCTTATTTGTAATTTTGGGAGCATATGCATGCTGTGTGTGAAGTTTATCAGTTAAACATGTTTATTAAATATAGTGATAAGAAACTAATATTTGTGATCATTTAAGTGTAATGTGTTGTTTATAATTTTGAGATAAAATTTCTCCATTGCCTTGCTCATATGTAACTAAAAATTTTTGTTGTAAAAGTGTAAATTATTTAATTTTTTAAATTTAATTACAAAATGATTTAAGTTTGCATTTGTTTTTACATATCTAAGAAATGATTAGCCGTATCTGGGAAGAATAGCAATGTAAAAAATATCATACTAAGGGCACTGTGACGAATTTCACAGTCCTTTATTCATACTGTAGATTATATTAGTGAAAAATTATGATATTTTCCCCCCTCCATAGTTTCCTATTGCTTAAATATCAAACATATACTGTCACTCTTAAATGCTAGTCTAAATATATTCACTTTCTTGATGATCCAATAAGTAACTCTTCAGGGGATATCAATAGATTATAACTCTTAAATTTTTATAATAAATTTAAAATTTTCCAAATTTATTATCTGTACATAAATGAAAATAGCAAATATAATTCATTTATGTTATCATGTAAATTGGATATTGATTTATGAATTTCTCTAAAATTATGCAATATAAGAATCTTTTGTAAGTACATAATTGTGGGAAGCATCAATGAATTTTTATGAATGTATTTTTTTAGGTTATTCATGAGAACCTAATAAGCATATTTGATTTTTTTTAAATCTTAATTAAATTATTAATGAAGATCTTGAATTAGAAATGTGACTGAATATTTAAACATATTATTCTCAAAGTAAAATGCATATTTGATGCATGCTAGGAATTGTTGTTATGCTATTGAACCTATAAGAAAAATGATGTGACAATTATTATGCCATAATAATGATAGTAGTAGTAATTAGTGTGTATCATATATATTTTGTTGAATATCTTGTTAATATTTATTTATTTGAATGTAACTACAAATGAGATCACTAATAATAATTATCCAAAACAAAATCTGATGTACTATAATTATAGCTTTTAAATATAATGAGGCATATTTTTCCTAATATCTTTATATCACTAAAATGTTGAATTTAATCCATTAAAAAACAGGAAAAAATTAACTAGACAATGATAAATTTAATTACAAACTGAAATAATTACAAAAACATGCATTTAAACCAGGGATGAGCAACACGCGGCCGTCTTTATTATTATTATTTATTATTTTTTTTATTTTTATAATTTGTATAACAAAATGAAATTTTATTTCGTATCTTCTACCTTAATATGACATTGATGTTCTATTGACGCTGTTGTTGCAAGACGGCATTG
The DNA here is from genome assembly GCA_000484575.1 of Olivierus martensii. NCBI lineage: Eukaryota > Metazoa > Arthropoda > Arachnida > Scorpiones > Buthidae > Olivierus > Olivierus martensii. Next base: position 5,590 of record AYEL01066841.1, on the reverse strand, counting down.
ACATTTAACCGCGTAATGACATCATTATTCTGATGATGTCATAGTTACATCAATGATGACGTATTGCATGACGTTTCAGTTGAGCGATGCGAGTATATAGTATTAAATAATGCTATTCTTCATAATGTGTTTTAAGTCTAATTTGCAGTTTCAAATAAGATTTATTAAATTTTTATACATATATATTTCTCTTTCAATACTCTAATGAAATTTTTGATTTTTCAAATATTGATCAACAAAAATCAAATCTGCATTATAGTAATTTTTATTTGCTAAGACATAATTAATAAATAGTAGATTTATTAAAAAGAAAAAAAAAATACGATATTATCTTCAAATTTTCGATTACAGTATTTTAATTTTGATTTTACATCATCAATAAACTTTGATTGTTGATATTTTCTTTCATAGCTGATAGATAAATAAGTATAATAATACAGATGGGATATAATATTCTTCATGAATTTTAAGAAAAGTAGATATACAATAGTCTAGACCAGAGGTCGGCAAACTGCGACTCTTTGGGTACGTACAGTACATGTGGCTCTGAAGTAAAATTGAAAATGAAAATAAAACTATCATAGTTTTATTTATAAAATTTTAAAAGAATTTTATACACAAAATGAACACATGGCTCAATTTTTTGTGATTTTTTTTCATTTAATAAAGATATATTTAATATTATAACTTGTTATAATATTCTACTACTTTAATTTTTCCTTATTTGTAAAAATATATTTATGGTTCTGGAATAATTTTTAAATTGTTATGAAGGACAAGTTTGGCTTTTTCTCCTGTCAAAAGTTTGCCGACCCTGTCAAGTCCATTATGAAAAGAAATTGTCTAAATACGATATTTGCTAGGGCGTCCGGAGGCGACGCGCAGGTATGTCGCCCGAAACCTGTGAGAAATGAGGTAGGGCTACTGAGCAGTGGGCAAGCTCGGTTAAAGAAGTTAGTCCAGAAAAGAAAAAAGAAAAAGAAAAGGATAAGAAAGATTAGGCTAAGAATAGGAATAGGAACATTAAATGTGGGGACGCTAAATGGAGAGTAGAGAAATTGCTGATATAATGGAGAAAAAGAAGATAAATGTTTTGTGTGTACAGAAAATTTAATTAAATATGTTGTGTGCTCTCGTACCAGTAATTTTCAGGTAAAATATACAAGAAAATACTAGACAGTCGTACCAGTAATTTTCAGGTAAAATATACAAGACAATACTAGATAGACGACTGACACACAAAGGAGAGCGTGTCCTATTACATACAATATCGGCGACGCACCGTCGGCATATTAATGTAAATATCCATTCTTTTCTAAAACTTAAAGTAAATATCACGTTGGTAAAATATACACAACAAAATAAAGAAAAAATTAAAATATCGACACTTGTTTTTTGAATTCAACTATATCCACGTGAACTGGGAAAACTGGGTTTTTGCTGGGTTCGTGTGTTCGTGAACGAAGCATCGTTCGTGAAGCGAAGCAAAATTTTTTCGTAAATGGTGTTCGTGGACCGAGACGTTCGTAAACCGAGGTACCACTGTATTTCAAAACGGAAAAAAGGTCCACCAAGATTTTCAGTCGCACGTCAGGAAATTTCGGCAATTTTACGCAAACATTGAAGTTTGTATAGGTTATCCAACATGTGAGAATTCGAAATATACACCTAGCCCTCGATTTGCACGATACTCAATTTACACGGTTTTTAAATGAAAACAAAAAAATTTTTTTTGGGGTTTTATTTTGATTGTTTTGCATTATGCCATTTATAAATTAAAAGAGTATCATATTGTCACGTTTTGTGGGTTTACGAGTTCGTAGAGATTAATAAAGAGTGAATACAGCTATATTTCGTATAGTCCAATTTATTCACACAAAACAAAATAATCTTGTTTCACTAAACCTAGATAGACTATATATTGTGTAGAAAGAAGGAGTTCAAGGAAATTCGTGACTGTAAGATGATAAATGGAGAGGGGATAACATCACAGCATAGGCTATTGGTAGTTGATTGGGAAATGATGATTAAGGATAAGAGAAGAGAAGGCCAGCTGAGAGAACGGAGGATTAAATGGTGGAAACTAAAGGAAGAAAAAACCAGGGAGGAATTCAGAAATAAGGTATTGGGTGAAATAAGTCTGCCTCACGAGGTTCAGATATGGTGGAAAAACAATAGTGAGGTGATTAGAAGAATAGGTGAAGAAGTTTTAGGAAGGACGTCAGGCCAAAGATTCAACAATAAAGAATCTTGGTGGTGGTATGAGGAAGTGCAACAAGCGATTAAAGCGAAAAAGATAGCAAATAAGACAGTAATGCACAAAGATAGAGAAGAGTACAGAAAAGCTAATAAGCAGGCTAGAAGGCTGTAGCAAGAACTAAAGCAGTAGCTATTGATGAAGCATATAAAGAAGTAGAAAGGAAGGAGGGAGAAAAGAAACTTTTGAGGATTGCAAGAGCTAGAAATAGGGCATCGAAGGATTTTACTCATGTGAAATAGATTAAAGACAAGAATGGCAGAGTTTTGAGAGATAAACGGGATATTGTGAAGAGATGGAAAAACTATTTTGAGAGATTGTTGAATGAAGAAAATGAAAGAGTGGTGAGAGAGGATGGATTACCAACTGAACGAATGGTTAATGAAATTACTAGAGAGGAAGTGGTTGCAGCGATAAAGAAGATGAAAGGAGGTAAATCAACAGGAGTTGACCAAATACCAGTGGAGATTTAGAAAAGCCTAGAAGAGCAGGGAGTGAATCTGCTGTGGGATTTAATGAAAAAGATTTGGACCCAGGAAAGGATACCAGATGAATGGAGAGAGAGTTTGTTGGTACCGATTTACAAGAGAAAGGGCGACATACAAGTGTGTAGAAATTATAAAGGAATAAAATTGATGCCACATACATTGAAGATTTGGGAGAGGATTATAGAGAGAAGATTAAGAGAGGAAGTAAAGATTGACAATGATCAGTTTGGTTTTATGCCAGGCAGGTGTACAACCGATGCTATATTTGCACTAAGAAGACTAACAGAAAGATATAGAGAAATGTAGAAAGAGCTTAATATGGTCTTTATTGATTTGGAAAAAGTTTATGTTTGCAAACATGAACATTATTTATATAAATATTTCTTGATAATTATAGAATAACAGATATTTCAGTCTCACTTTCTAAATAAGGTATTGTTGGTAACTATTGGTCTTGTGGAAGAATTCTAATCTTATACCTGGAAGATTTTTGTTTTTTTTTCTTTTGCTTAGTTTTAGAAAAGTAGGAAATTTAAATATCTGGGATCAAATATAGTTGAGGATGGAAGACTGGAAGAGGAGATTGGGCATAGGATACAGTGTGGATGGGTTAACTGGAGTTATATGATAAGAAAGTTAGTTGCAAGATGAAGGGTAAACTGTACAAAATGGTAGTAAGACCAGCCCTGACGTATGGATCAGAGACTTGGGCAGTTACAAGTCACAGGAAAAGGAAATTGGATGTACTGAAATAAGGATGTTGAGATTCATGTGTGGTGTAACAAGAATGGATAAAATAAGGAATGATTACATTAGAGGTACAGTTAAAGTAGGCCCGGTTAGTAGGAAGATACAGGAAGGAAGATTAAGGTGGTTCGGGCATATAAGAAGAAGGAGTGAGGAATATGTGGATAGAAAGGTTGAAGAAATGACTATTGGTGGGAAGAAAAGGAGAGATAGACCCAGAATTAGATGAACAGAGAGGGTGAGGGAGGACTTGAGAGAGAGGAGATTGAGGGAAAAGGACGCCTTGGACAGAGATACATGGAGAGTTAGAATAAAAAATGCCGACCCCATTTGAATGGGACAATCAAGGCTTGGGAAAGAAGAAGAAGAAGAATTATATGTATATATGTATACAGTATAAATTTATTACAATTAAAATTGATTCCTATGCTTGAATTAGTAGCGTGATAAGGAATTAATTCCATACTTATTTTTCAATTGATATTGAGTGAAATAATTCACCGAAAACTTAATATTCTTCTACATTTCGATTCTGATTAAAAAATATTGACATTTAAAAATAAAGCTGAAATGGCATTAATATTTTCGTATTAAAAACTTTCATATTCTGATGTTTGCAAACATGAACATTATTTATATAAATATTTCTTGATAATTATAGAATAACAGATATTTCAGTCTCACTTTCTAAATAAGGTATTGTTGGTAACTATTGGTCTTGTGGAAGAATTCTAATCTTATACCTGGAAGATTTCTGTTTTTTTTTTTCTTTTGCTTAGTTTTAGAAAATAAAATTTTTGTTGGATATTAAGCGGCATATACATTCTAGAGTTCATCACTAGCAGTATGTATCAATGATGGGTCGCATAAGTTCGGACGTCTTGAAAAAACTTCTGATAGAGTAGACCGGAATCGATTCCAGGTGCTTCATCTGGAAAGAAAATGTACTTCTAAGCGGCCAACACATTGAATTATTTGGATAATCCAGAATCGTTTCCTCGATATCGTCCAAGATAATGCAGAATTATGAACAGAGAAACTCTATATGTTACAAACAGTAGATCTATAATCAGAATGATAAATTATTTTATACATTCTTTCTGTTTATCCTTGATTATTGAAAACGTTGTTAATAAAATTTTAATATATTTTGGATAAATGCATTAACGTAGAACGGATTATGAATTTATTATTTGCTGCTGTTTAAATATTTAAATAATATGTGTTTAAATATTTTAAAGCATCATTTTCGCTAATACAAAATTTCGCAAAATCCTTGAAATGATATCATATTAAAAAAAATTTTAATTCAGACTATATAAAGTGAAATTAGAAGATTAGAAAGAGCGAGATGGCTTCTCAAAATGGCGATATTATTGAGCTTTCCAACAAAATATTCTTGCCTCTTAGTATTTTACAAATCTAAAAATGAATATACAGTATTTCAGGAACTGCATGCTGAATAGTAAATCTTTTTGAAAGTTTTCATGCTGCCTATGCCATAATTAATCTATACTAATTTTGTTTTGATGAGCTTATTTTAAATTGATATTATTTCATTTCTTTTTAAATAAAAATAAAAATAAATTTTTGAATCGATTTTTGTTAAAATATTTTTGCACTATTGTAATTGTATGAAATTTTATTATAATTTAGCATTTTAATTAAATAAAACAGGGAATTAAAATTATTGATGAAAAATAATTATTTTATTTATTTATTTATTTTTATTATAGGTTCACACTGCTCACAACCATTGCAGTTTACTATTTTGTAACTAAAAAGCAATTAAAAATAAAAGTAAACAATTAAAAACAAAACTAACAGTCATTCAGTTCGATTTGTGAATCACAAATGGCTTCTCAAAATGGCTGACATAACATTATTTTCGTTGTATATTTTATAATACTAATTCGTCAACATTATTTTTGTAATCTTAACTTATACTTGATCTCACTTATGCAGTGATTTTTTCCAGGCTCATTTTAGCTTGGAAGATTTTTTTAAGCAAATAATAAGTAAATATTATAATAATAAAGAACGAATATTTTTAATTAACAATAAATAAAAAATTCTCAATTTTAAACTAATTATATAA
>AYEL01066840.1:0-15201 GCA_000484575.1 Olivierus martensii | reverse complement strand
TACTTACACATTACAAAAATATTTGATTATATTTATTACTTGACAGATTCAGACATATATAAATGAAATAAATATTTTCAATCGTATTTATGACATCACTACAATATCTGTTGGATGATAATTTTACATTAATTCACAAAAATCTTTCATTTTAACTTAATTGAATGACTTAAGAATTACCATGTACTGAGATCACACCTTTGAGCAAGCAAAACACCTTTTCTGTTTTTAAACCGTATGGTCATTTGCCAGTGGTCGGAATGTCTAATGATATCAATAAAGATTAAGTGGGGATTCGTAAACACCTTTTCTGTTTTTAAACCGTATGGTCATTTGCCAGTGGTCAGAATGTCTAATGATATCAATAAAGATTAAGTGGGGATTCGTGGCAGTATGCCTCGAGGCAGATACATTTTCAAACGAGCAGCGAAAACAGGGCCAACGAGAGGAGAGTGATGATGTGGTAAAATTTTCCGGCTTGGGATTCATGAGAGGTCACATATCAGCCCACAATTTATTTTTACCCGCCAATTAGCCGTAGAAAGAAGGTATTGAAAATTAGAGTCCGAACGGAAATAATAAATTGCCCTAACCTTAGAACTCTAAAAGTACTTGGAGCCCATATAAATTTTTCCCTTGGGCCTGGCGATGTCTCTCTATAACTCTAAAATTACTTGGAGCCCATATAAATTTTTCCCTTGGGCCTGGCGATGTCACTCAGCCTCTGGTGAAAAACTTTAGTCCCAGTGGAGTATTTAATTAAATTCAACAGAAAATTCTGGAATTACTCCTAATTAATCTATTAATAAATTAAATTTTGAAATTAAATTATAAAATCACTCATCGATCACAGACATATTTTTTATTGCTGGCGTAGCTGCAACGGGTTTACTAGTAATAATAATATTATTATTATAGTTTTAATATTGTTTTCAGATTAAATTATACAAAAGTAACCAACATCATATATTATAAATATTATATTGCAAATTAATTATGTATGTATGTATGTATGTATGTATGTATGTATGTATGTATGTATATTATGTATGTATGTATGTATGTATGTATGTATGTATGTATGTATGTATGTATGTATGTATGTATGTATGTATGTATGTATGTATGTATGTATGTAAAATTAAACATATGAAATATTTTTTAAATAATACTCTATATATATATACAGTATTAATTAAATATTTCATTATGTATGTATGTATGTATGTATGTATGTATGTATGTATGTATGTATGTATGTATGTATGTATGTATGTATGTATGTATGTATGTATGTATGTATGTATGTATGTATGTATGTATGTATGTATGTATGTATGTATGTATGTATGTATGTATGTATGTATGTATGTATGTATGTATGTATGTATGTATGTATGTATGTATGTATGTATGTATGTATGTATGTATGTATGTATGTATGTATGTATGTATGGGATCGAACCGGGGACCTTTGGGCTAATGTCCCAACGTCATAACCGCTAGACCACCGAGGCCAATGAGCGGATTAATTCTCCAGACAGTTATATTAATTTAGAGGTAATTCTTTTGATTAACGGTATTGGACTCTGCCGATAAGGTTCCCTTGAGGTTGGTTTAGTATTTAAAAGTTTATTTCATTTATTTAATTACTTTGTAAAAATAAACATAGCAGAATAAAAGCTTATGAAAAGTTTAAAATACAAAGCTCAGTAATACAGGCAATCTCTGACTTTATAGATTTGACATACACAGATCTGTATTTACACATAAGTTAATTTTGGTTAATGAATCCAGCCTCTCCTGCAAAAACTGGAGGTGTGGAACTTGGAATAGTATTTGTATTTTCTAAGATGGTATGTGACTGCTTTATCACATGACTTACGTACTTATTCTTTAATATAACTATCTTTAATGTTAAATATTTGTGACCCCGTAGTATTGTATAATGTATGCTATGATATACATAGATTTGATTTACATAGGATCTTGCAAAATGATCCAATCACAAAAATAGGGGACTGCCTGTATATGTGTACACACACACACACACGCACACACACGCACACGCATGCACGCACGCACACACACACACACACAAATGAGAATATATATAACCAGGATGATCAAACTTTGTGTCACTACAAGCCACATAGGAGAATCTCAAATATTTGAGAGCTACAATCAGTTTCTTTCTGGATCAATGAAAGCTGCATCAGCTTTTTTGGGTAATCTTGACAATGATTTCAAAAACTGATTATTATACATTTCACATGCATTTATTTCATATAAATGCATATTACATTTTACATTTTAACCACAGGGATCTTTTCGATGCTGTTCGGTCTAGTCATTATGAATAAAGTTAAATTAAGCATGAATAATACATAATAAAAATAAATACAAATATATTATAAATATAGCATTTATATTAAATAATTTTATCCCAATATTTCCATGTATTTATTAGAATCTCCGCATCGCTACCATTAATTCCGTTATACTCAGTGATTTTTCTTTACAAATGCTCCAGTTTTCCTTCAGCGAACAAAGCTATGCTCCTGAATAAGCAGTCGATAATCTTCGTCTCTTCCTATTGTATGTGATAACAGTTTTTGAAGCAACATCTAGGCAGTATTTAGTATGCAGCATATTTTTTTTAACCACAGGGATCTTTTCGATGCTGTTCGGTCTAGTCATTATGAATAAAGTTAAAGTAAGCAGGCTTAGATTTCTTCTTTTCTGCTACCAATCTCTATAAGTTCTTCTTTAATACCAGATGCTGTAATGTGGACATTACTAGAAGAATAATACAAGATAGATACGGTACGACATATGTCTGATGCAAACAAATAATAGAAACTCTTCATGCCTAGCAGATGTTGCCTTCGACAACTGTCATCACATAGACACGAAGATTATCGACAGTTTATCCGGAAACACCACCAACTTTGTTAAGGAAAAATGGAGCATTTATAAATAAAAATATCACTGGGAATAACCCAATTAATATTAGAAGCGGACATTTTAACAGATGTCTGGAAATACATGAACATATTAGTTAATGTAACGTTATATTTTTCTTATTTCAGGTATTATTTATTATTCATATTATTAATTATATTATTTTTATTGCAATTATTTTTTAATTAGCAAGTTTAATTTAAAAAATCATATATGTATAGGCCTCAACAATAAAAGCGTAACAAAATATGTGGCACTGATATTATCACACGTATATGTGGTATTAATTCTATATACGCTAATTTTCAATGAAAGTATATAAAAATTCCATTATTTATCAGCATAAACTTGTTTGAAATCTTCGAAGTTAACTTTCCTGAGTGTTGTTCGCCTTGATCCTTAATCTTATCATATATATTTTGTTTAGAACTTCTTCAAAAATAAAATATGCATAAACATAAATTTATGACAATTTTGAAAACAAGAGCGCTCTTTTCTAAAAGTTAGGAAGATATTCATAGATTAAAATATTGCATTGTATACCGTATATGAATGATATCAGATTATTCTGCATTAGTATAAATATTCAGTCAGAAACCCACTTTTTATTAAAATATATTAAACGCGAATTTAAAAAATTTTTCTTGTTTACGTAACCAAAACGGTTTCACTTTTATTATTAATCTACAAACAATAGAAAAGTTAAAATGAAAAGTAATGCCATCTACGAGCGACTTATTATACTAATCAAGCAAATGAATAAAAAAAACAAAGCGAAATTTGTTTTCTTGCACATTTTTCCCTATCACTACAGCTAATAATATTTCATAACATTATTCGACATATATACATAAAAATATTTTTTTAATTTTTTTTCTTAAACCACGATTAAATTATTATTATTATTTTATTTTTTGTAATATTTTAAACGATGCAATCGAAAGCATTCTTTCAATTCCAGACTGATTCATTTATTTTTTCCCTTCTTAATAAATCATCAATCATCTTATATTTCCTGCTAAAATTTACGGAAATTGCATATAATTAAACAGAAAATGACTTGTAAATGAAAACTGAAACAGAAATAAACGAAACGGACAATTGGAAAAATAAGAAAATCAAAAAAATATTCGCACGTACAGACATCCAATTTGACGTAATTATAAAAATATATATTATAATTAAACAAATCAATACAGTCGATTAGTAATTACACTGTTAACTAACAATACCGCATTATATGGTTGTAATGCAGTTAATACATCTGTAAAAATTGATAGATTTCCAAACAAAAAAAAAAAACAATATGAAGAAAAGCAAAAAAAAGATGAAGAAACAAACTGAAAAAAAGGAACGTATCAAAGAATTTTTAACCGTCTTGCAACGAATATTTTATACGCGAAAAACCTTCTTATATTAATTTAAATCGTATTATAAACCGATAAATAAGTGTGTTGGGTTTGTTACTAAAGTAGTATGTATCCAGACGGGACTAGGCGCTTAACAAATCGATTTCAAAAGGAAAGATGGCGTTTAGGTCGTGTCGCAAGATGTATGGTAGGGTAGGGAAGTAAGATATAACGCTTACGGAGGGGTAAAGGAATGATACAGGAGTTAAGTGATTATACGCTTCTCTATTACCACGCTAGCAATATAGACAACGAGGAGTATCGACAACAATAAACCTTATACTAGTTCGGTATCATTTTATAGGTAAAAGCTCTTATACTAAATTCGAGCGCCCTCTGTACTATGTCAGCAGCCATTTAAGACTGAATGAAAATACAACGCTAAGGGAGCGACTGTTTTGTGCATGACATATTTCATTGCAATGTGGATTTTTACAACGTTACGTAAGTTTCATTAATCGATTTATTTAAATACCTTATACGACATAATACGTTTGTGTTTGTGTACTTACTCTTCGATACGACAGTAACGGCGTTTAAATGTACATAGTATTCGATTATAAATGATTTCCTAATATTTGACTCTCTGTAAAGAAGAAAAAAAAAGAAAAAGAGAAAATAGAATAAATTTATTTTTGTACGAATCGACAATTCCTTTATTATAACGATAAATTTAATCGATTACATATAATTATAACCGAATGTTGTTAAACAGAAAAAAAATAACGTCGGATATAATTTTTTGTTTGACGCGATTTTAACGTGTATAGTACGAAAAATATGTCACGATTTTGGGGTGTTAGTTATAGATTTATTTCTCGCTTAAAAAAATTGATTTCAAATAAATTTTGTTAATAGTTTCGGTCGATTATAAATACTCTGCTGTTTTTATATTGGATGTGATATTTTAAAGGTTTATTTAATATTTAAAAATATGTATATAATAATAATGAAGAAGAAGAGACGATTATAAAGGAAATTTTAAAAGTTGATTGATGATCGTCTTACATTAAAAAAATAATAATAAAAATCTGTGCAGTAAAAGCTGAAAGAACTGCTATAACAGACTGGTAGCTGCATATCTAAATTAAGCCAAAATAATTTTTTAGTCTTTTTTTTTCTATAATAAGAGTACCTAAATAGAGCTAAGTAAAATATTTTAACTATTCGGAGTTAAATGTTTATTTACATAACGTTTAACTTCGGATTTCTTTGGCTTCTTACAAATTATGGCTTTTGCAATAATAAAAAATAATAATAATAGCAATAATAATAACTAAAATAACGACTTAATCCTATATTGAATTTTGGAATATTTTTTAAAACTATTTTATAATTGATTTTATTATTTTTGAGAATTTTTTATTCAAATAATAAATATAGTAAAATATCTTGTTAAATTTTTAATGAAAGAAAATTTTTACAATTTTTAGCGATCACGTTAAAAAATTTTCTCTGATATAATGGAAGTTTTATTGATTGTTTTATTATTAAGTTGTTCGTGATTTAATGGTGATATTTCTTTTTTCCTTTTTAATAATTGAATTATATTAATATATGTAATATTGGATTACAGAAATCTGCCACAAGAAATCAATGGTGCATTGATGTTCAGAATTAAAAATGGCCCCGATGAGGCTCGAATGGGATATTTTAAGATTCGATTTTTGGTGCTAAAAGTCAAATTACAATGAAGAAACAATTGTTGTTGGTGCTCGTCTTACGTCTTTGTTTTACAGTTTGGACGCATTCGAATGTTAGACACGGCGATTTAACATTCCATTTTAACGAACTACATGCGAATTTCACCCATTTATCGCGAAGAATTCGAAGATTTAGCAGGACTGTCCATCTACAACATAACGAACAAGTTCGACGGTTGCTAGACCGTGATGACTTTGTGACAGCAGTACTTCATTACATTGAACTAACGCACAACCGCAGTGATAGCCAATACTGCACCACAGCCTCATTGTCACATTTTAGATACGAACTGTCAAACGAGACCTACGATTTATTCGATTCCGAAGTTTTTACAGCAGTTAAAACGGCCAATCTTCTAACTACACTATTCCTGAAGACGAAAGACGTCACGGAACTTTTACACAATGAAGACTTCTATTATACGATCGTAAAACTTAATGTACAGAGTGAGCAACAAGTGTTCAGTAGCGCTATTGCGTTTCAAAGAGGAAGATTCCGTCCTGAAAACTCTTTATTCTGCCCTTTTGCATATAGGATTGGTGCCATCATCGAAACCAAAGATCTGGCCAAAACTTATAACCATTCTTACGACGATCCTAATTGGATTGGTAGCGAATGGTTCAGGCAACAAGCAATGAAGAATTATACGGATATTCTAGTGAGTAAAACCAGTGATTACTTATACGACGACTGGAAGATGGATATTATAGTTGGACCCGAAGATGGAATGTGGTCTGCTCCATACTACGATTGCGGAGGCGGAAACACGTGGGTTGTGACCTATTCGGTTCCATTTTTCAGCAGAACTGAAAGGTCCAAAATCGAATTCGGGTGAGTTCTTTTCCTTTGGATGTTATTTAACCAATCTTTCTTTTTTTTTTTTATTTTATCTTCTTGATTTTTGATAGAGTACAAAATATCGACTGGGCCCAGATTATAGACAATTAAATCGATAGGTCGATCTCAGAAACCGTTTATAAAATCGTTTTCTAACTTAATGACTTCCAAGAATGAATGGAGGAAACAAAGCCAAAAAATGCGTATAAAATAATAATAATAAAATAATCGCTTCATTTTTGTTTAATTGTTATTAAAGATTGAAAACATTATTTGATGATATAACAAAATAATGAATATTCATTAAAATTTTAATGGAAAATGATAATTAGTTAAACAACAATATACAAGTTTAATTTTTTTAATTAAAAAGAAATTTTAATTTTAAAATCGTTTATTGCCATTCGACACTTCTCTCTCATCATTCTATAATTACTATTTTTTTTTCACTCCCGTTAGAAAATCTAGTAAGGATTCTGTGACATGATATAATAATTGAATTATGTAACAAGATATTTAATCAATTTTCAGTTAAAATTTAAAAAAAATACGATCAAACTATTTAATTATTATTAAACAGAGAAGAAAATAGAGAAAACATGTCGTGGAAGAAGATAATAATCTCATTTAGAAGGATAAAAAAATCTGTATTATACTGGATTAAGCATTCATCAATAAGAGTAAAAATAATCATTTTTAAAATGCACACTAACATTTTCGTGCATTAGCATTAATGTTTAAGTGCCTCTTTCATACAGATAAAACTAAGTTATGTATTCTTCCAATAAAACAAGATCCCTCTGAGATTATAAATAGTCCACTTCAAGCCATTAATGTTTTCTGTTATACAACTTTACTTGTATTTTTTTTCATTTATAAAGAATTCATCTTTTGTCTAATTTTTTAATATCTTTTTTTATTTTTTTAAGAATGGTTATTTTCTTCAAAACAACCAATGCAAACTATAGTTTGTGTATAATATGCAATTACTTTTAACTTTAAATCCATAAATTTTCTCTTGATATATAAGATTTATGTTTTAAAATCATAAATTTTTATGTAAAGAATTCGGTATTCGTTTTTAATTGCATCGAATTAATTGTTTAAGTTAAACATTCTGTTTCAGTTATTCCGCAATTAATTATGAAAATAATTACTGTATTATTAGATCGCTTCTGGAATAGTTCTGTTTTTATTTTTTTTTTTTAATATTAAAAAAAATGAAAATCGATCGGAATTTTTCAAGTATATCAAGCATTTTCTCCAGCAATTTTATAAAGCGAAAGTACAACTTATTTGCTGCCACGACTTCCATGCTATAAACAGCAATCGATCACATATATATTATATTCAGACAAAAATATTTCTTAAGTATATTGCATAATTTTAAGCGACAGAATCGATTAATTATTAAAATAAATATTTTAATAAAAACATTACTTAACAAAGTTTTTTTTTTTACTCGTTAAGAAATTTAATTAAAAACAAAATTTTGGATAAATTGTTTCGGTTCGCCATATATAACAGGCTAGCTCGTAGGCCTTCCTACGTAAATGTGGGATAAGACACATTAATAAAAATTCGAAAGTGTAAATAGATTTTTTGCATTTTCTGCATAATTTTTAAAATTGTATTGGATTTCAATATGCAAGATACTGCTCGAGAAAAAACAAAATAAAGACGGTTTAATATTGTCAAGTTTGATTACTTGCCTTCGACTTTAAAACGCAAATTTTTCAACAGCGTAATATTTATAACTTTTTTTTTTTACTTCAAGAGAACGATATCTTGTTAAATTTTACTAAAATACAGCGAAATCTTTAAATTTAATATATCTGTATTATATTCTGAACAGAAAATATATATATATATGTATATATAGTTCTTAGAAATAAATTCTTATACTGTTTACCCCAATCATAGTAAACATCACATAATCTTTTTTTTTTTAAAGCATTAAAATAATTTATGCAACAAACTGATATCACGTAATAAACTATATTTTAATATAGAAAAATGTTAATTTTATGAGACAGTTTAATGTTTATAAGATAAAACATTTTTCTAATTAATACTATTATAAACGTTTCTCATACAACACGATTCTTGCCAGAGCAATTTATTAAAATGGCAACAAAATATTTAAAAATTAATTAAAAACAGTGCAAACAACAATTATTTTTATTGTTAAAACACCAGTTTTAATTATTTTACCCGTTTCTGAACAGCAATAAAAAAAAATATATTATAATAATAATAACCAGTTCAGATAAAAATCTAAACAAAATTACAGTCGACACGAAAACCATTCAACAAAACAACAATATAACTTGCAAAAACCTAATTTTTTTTTTTTTTGTTGTTGTTGTTGTTATCTGATGCAATTACAGCGAATAAAATGATCATGTAAGAGCATTTCTGCACTCGATAATTATGCAATAAATATATTAATGCAAAATTTATTGACTAAATGGGAATTATCGAAACAGCTAATGGCTTTTAGAGAGAGATTAAAATGATTAAAGAAGTCCGAAATATTGCCATGAAATATTAATTACGTTTTACGTATTAGTCAAGTTATTAAATTGATATTTAAAGTGAAGTACCAAGTATTTAGTTTATCGAAAGTCATTAAATATCTATCGCAATGTTTAATAAACACGAATTTAACTCACGTTAGGAAGAAGGGGAAAAAAAAGGTTTCGAGCATAATGAACATCTTTAGAGATTTTGATTTTTAAGAAGACGAAAGAGAAGTTTTTAAGCAACAAAAGAAAAATTTACTTCTATTTAAATCAATCAAAAGAAAGTCCATTTCGGCCGAATTAGTCGTTCACAAATGGATGATCAGATTAACCGAAATGATTTGAGTTTCATTTAGTTGGCTAATGGATATTATTTTATTTCGTTTAACCTTGTCTCTTGGTACCTCGTAAATTCTTCAGAGAATACAATAACAATAATAATAATAATTCTATATATATAAAAAAATGAAATACTTCCTTTATGGTTTCTAATTTTATTTGCTTAATCTATACAGCTGTAACAATGAAAGGCACTTATATGATGTTAAATTGAATTCTTTCAATTTGCAGAGAGTTATTATGTATATAATATGGAATCTGATACGATACTTTTTAACTGTAATTAAATTATTAATGTCAAAGTACTCGAATTTAAAAAATAATAATAATTTTTTTTTGTTGTTTTGATGGTTTGGCAGATGTTAATGCAAACCATAAAAGAAACGAGTTTCGTTACTTATCGTATCTTGTTTATTTATTAAACAAACAATGTAACGATAATAATTTTAAAAATGCATAATATTAAAAATAATACGGCTTAATAGTTTTTTTTCTCTTTTTTTTTTTACGTCTTTTCTAGCGGAGTGGTGGCATTAAGTTTTGATTTAAGAAACTTGGATATTAACCAGTGTGCAAATGACGATTCTCTCTTTGCTGGGACTCATAAATGCGAACGTATAACTACCAGAGTAAGTAAATTTAATGTTGTAATTTGTATTCGTTTATTTTAAGCTTTTTACGACAATTTTGTTCTGTTATAATGCTATTTTTACGCCATTTTTTTTTAAATTACGCCGTTCAAAAAATGTGTTGTTTCGCTTTAAATGAGAGCATTTTTTGCAGAAAAATTGTTTTCTCTAATGAAAACATTTTTTTAATATTAAAATAATTTAATTTTTCATATTTTAAGCATATTATAATGATAATTATCCAAAAGCATTAGGAAATTTCGACCTGAATTATGTTTAAAACTATGCGAAGTGTACCGAAAAACATTTTATAAAATGTCAAAATATTTCATAAACATTTAAAAAGAAAGATTGAAATATATTAAAAATTTATTTATTATTATTTATTCTGTGTTTGGATGATTAATGTTCTACCATATTTAAAGTTATGGCTTTCGAAATATATTTTTTGGTCTCTTGATATTTTAATGATAAATCTATAACGTAAAAACTTCCCGTTTAATCAAAAATTTAAGATACCGAAAAAAATTCCTTAAATAATTTTCATAAAATATAAT
This sequence comes from Olivierus martensii, assembly GCA_000484575.1. NCBI lineage: Eukaryota > Metazoa > Arthropoda > Arachnida > Scorpiones > Buthidae > Olivierus > Olivierus martensii. Next base: position 4,237 of record AYEL01066840.1, on the reverse strand, counting down.
TTGTCCTTCATCGATTCGTTTATGAAATTTCATAAGAAATATATGTACACACATATAATATTTTAAACGCGAACTCTTGACGGATAATAATCTTTTTATTACATAGTATTACATGCGAAAGGTTGCCTGCAGAACTTTTCAATTTGATCGAATAAATGCGTAAAGTGTGAAATAAAATTTTAATGTTAACAGAATTTGTGTTAATCGTTAACCGATGACGTGCAAGCAATCGCTTTATCTAACGCAATATATTTCTATTATAACGGAACAAACGTTAGTAGATTGACGTTCTTTAATTGATTAGCATCCGAAGAACCAATCAGCAAACGTGCACGTAATAATGCGATCAAACAATTATGACGTAACAATCGGGCTGTTTTTTTTTATTGCGTCGATGCGTTAAAAAAGCAAATTTGAATGGTAGAGAATTAAAAAATTCGAAAAATTTTAAACAGTTACAGTCTTTATGCTAAAAAAATTATTTCTGTGTTTTTAGATCGACACTTTTTATATAAAATATGTTAAAAAATGATATTTTAATTGAAATTTAAATATAATATTAATAAAAAAAGAATTTGAAGTGTGGGTTTATCTTATTACAAAAGTCGAATTTTTCGTGCTTTCGACTTAATCAGTCAATTTAACATTAATTCAGAATCTTTTAATGATTCGAAAAGCATTAAAAATTCTTAATGATTTTTTAATGTCTAGTAAATTTTGACAATACTCTATTATTAGATATTGTAAGTCCCTTAAATAAATAAATTTTAATAGCATGTAAGCCACAAAAAACTTTTTACACACACAAAAAGAAAAAAAGGTGGACAGTTCGTGTGCTATATCTTGCTGAGAACTTTTTCTATCTTGTTATTTCTCAATGATCGAGGGCACTTGTTCTACAAGCCTATCTATTATTTTTATAAATAGAAGTAGGAACGAGCAATCTGTTAGAATAATACTGCAGCCATTAAAAATATATATATTCTTTTCTTTAAATAAAATTATACACATCTGTACATTATGTAGCTTAGAAGTGAATGACATCTTGTTAGAATTTCGAGTAAAAAAGGAATGGGAAATTCGATCTGACTTGTTAAAAACTACTCTTGAAGAAATGTCAACAGTAATCATTCAGAATAGCAAATAGAATATAAAATTTTTGCCGATATAATTCATTCAGAAGGTGTAAAATATACCGATCTCCCCCAGTTCTCCATGCTAAACGATAAAACTTTCTTGACTGATCCGAGCAACATATATATTTATATAATACCTTGCAAATCAGCATCATTATTTATCTCAACTATCGACTCTACGAATAGGGGGAAAAATATAAATCCGAAAATTGATGGCAGATTAAACTGATACGATGCCACCACGTTGAACAGTTTTAGAATTTCGTCTTTTATATTCTTCCAAACAGAATTATTTTCTAAATGGGAATTTAATAACAGAAATAACGCTATTATAAATACTGTATTTTGGTTTATATATATAATTTTTATAGAGTTCGAGACGAAAGAATCTAGAAAAACTCAAAACTGGCAAAACATTTTAGATAGACTTTCATAAATCGGATTAATCTTGCTCCTCTTATATTTTTCGATAATGCAGTTTATCTTTATTGTTTATATTTTTATATGCTATATCTTAATAGGACTGATAAAATAATTATTTTTTTTAAAGATTTATCTCCTAATAACTACTAAGACGAAACAGAAAACTGCAAAATACTTTATATAGAATTTTCGAAATTTTCTTTTGATGATCGACATAAATTATTATTATTTTTTATATTTTTTATATTTTTTTTATAAATTTAAATCTAAAAAAAGATAGCAAATTTATTTAATTTTAAATAATATATATATTTTTATTTGCAAAAATATATTTGCGTATATATAGGAAGTGTAAGACGATCGTATGAAATACAAATTTAATAAAAATTTATTTTTATGTCGGATTTATTGTACGATAGTTGGTTCAGGGGAAGGAAAAAAAAGAGGAAGAGGAAGAGAGAGAGAGAGAGAGAGAGAGGGAGAGAGAAATTTTATACATTTTAACTGACAGCTTTAAAGATGAAAAGTCAACATTTCGGTCGTTTTATAAACATTTTATGACCATTACAGTTTTTATTTATATATTTATTATCTTTTGCACGAACTTTGCATTATTTTTAATGCAGAAATATTATTTTATAACGTAAGATAAAAGATATACGGTGGACGTTTTTAACTTTAATAATAGCAGATTTTTTTTATTATTATTTGCGATGTTTAACTATGGAATTATCTTTAAAAATAACCGTTTCGTCTTACAGTGTGTACCCATTAGCGGTCTTGGCTTTCGAAGAGGTGGTTATGAATGCCAATGTCGAAGAGGCTTTTACTTTCCTTCCGAAGGATCTAGTAACATGAGCCAAGTATCCGGCTTCAATGGACTCATTTTGGAATCCGCATTCGTTGCCAACCAGTTGCAAGAAGAAGAAGAATTTGGAATGTACCCCGACGATTTTAGATGTTTACCTTGCAAAATCGGTTGTGAAAGCTGTATTGATGCATCTCCATGTTTTGTTGAATATAATATGATACTCAGAAGTCTAGCACTGGGATTTCAGAGCTTCTGTACCACTGTGACCATCGTCTTGGCCATAGTAGTTTTTCGACTGAGAAAATCAAAAGTGAGTTTCTACTTTATAAAAGTTTTTAAAAGTTCTAGCAAATTAAGTTAACCAGTTTATAATTATTATTAACATTACTGTTCATAAATGCTAATTAAGGTAACTTCAGATTAGTGTAATTAAATTATCGGTACTTCAACATTTGCGTAAAATTGATTAATGAACATCAGATTCATTGCTACTCGCTTTAATTTCTTAATGATATAATTATGTTCAGAAAACTGTTTTATTTTTCTTTAAAAAAAGAATTAAATGAAAGTTTTATTAATAGCACCCATTTACTACTACGAATATCGGTATTCGTCATATTTTAATATGCTCCCAAGCTATATTATATTCTGCTCTTTTTTTTAATGAAAATTTGCGGAAAGATTGAGGGCATTTATTTAATTTAATATTTTAATATGCTCCCAAGCTATATTATATTCTGCTCTTTTTTTTAATGAAAATTTGCCGAAAGATTGAGGGCATTTATTTAATTTTAAAAAATGTTTGCTGCTATTAACTTAATTGAAAGTGTCCTTCAAGATTCTCTTTCACTAATTTCGCTAAACGTTTAAATAAATTAAAAAAAAAAAACAGCAAAAATTTCACTGCTAAGTAAACAAAGATTCTTTTGATTTTTTTAATTTTCGCAAGATTAATTCGAATATTTTTCTATTTAAATTTAGAGCAGAAATATTTTTTTAAAAAAAAAAAGATAAAAAAACGTAGTTTGTAACCTCAGAAGTTCGCTATATTCATTAAGTATGCTCTCTTGCGAATTACTCTCTTGTATGTTAAATAGTTTCCATTAAAATGCGATACAAATAACAAAAGAGCATCTATCCCCGACTTGAAATTTAAGTCAAGTTTATTTGTTGCATTAAGAGAATCTTTCCTACTCTCCAGCATTAAGCAGTTTTTACAGAATTGTGTAAATAGGAAGTCAGTAAGAAATAATAATAATAATAATAAAAAGATCGCCATCTTCATCCCTCGCATCATGAAAGCTGAAACCTTATCCAAATCTAGAAGTTCATTAAATTAACTTTCTCTGCGAATTTTATCCTCCTACGTTGAGTAGTTTCGCTAAAAATTACTTTCGCAGGTGGACAGCTGATAACATCAGCAGAAGTATTTTTTTTAAATTAACTTTCTCTGCGAATTTTATCCTCCTACGTTGAGTAGTTTCGCTAAAAATTACCTTCGCAGGCGGACAGCTGATAACATCAGCAGAAGTATTTTTTATTTTTTTTACTATTTCTATTTTATAAAACGTATCAAAAATACTTCTCATTAATTTAATTTTAACATTACTGTTTTATGTAATTTTTACTCCTTCGTAGATCGAATTATATATTGTTTTGTTTAAGTTTATATGTATATTCGGAATATACAGAAATCAGAAAATATATTATAAACAAAGTTCTGATTAATTTTAACACGCATAGACTTTTTTAAGATATATTCTGCATCATATTTTCAATTGCTATAAAATATTTTTTTTTAAATTTCATTAAATTTAAACAAATTCATAAAAATGCGCTCATAATAAATGTAAAAAATTGCTTTCAT
>AYEL01066834.1:0-29323 GCA_000484575.1 Olivierus martensii | reverse complement strand
TATTTTAATTAAAATTAAATAAAACAAACAAAAAATATTAATTATGAAGTAATATATTTTTTTTTTAATTAAATTTTTGCAAATGTGCCATTGATGCAGTCAGAATTATTGCTTAAATAGATTATTTAATGTATAAAATTAAATATGAATTTTTAAATAAATTACTAATCACTTATTCTTTCCAAAATATAAAATTTTTAAAGAATATAAATATTAAACTACAGAGTAAAGGAAGATTTTTTTTTTTTATATTAAATTAAATTATTAATAACAATATTATATTTTGATTATTTTTATTACCTGAAAATTAGCCACTATTGTATATAAAAAAATATAGGGGGCACTATAAAAGAATTTTGCAGCAGGGCACCGACTATCCTAGGACCGGCACTAGTCTTTATCTAGATGTCCTAAATGAATTTATAATTTTGATAAATTTGAACAAAATAAAAAAGCTGTACTTGAAAGAGTTCTGGAAATTGTCCGTAACATATAATATATATTTCTAATTATATACATATATATAAATATATAAGGCGTGGTTTCCATTTTCTGGTTCGCCATGTTGATTTTTCTGTTTCTACTGCAGAATCAGGACATCTCTCTCTAGTAGCCAAGCTTGTTAATCTCCATATTTGTACAAATAATTTTGTAATATTAATTATAATTAATAAAAATAATTTTATTATCTTATTAATTCTTATGAGAGTCGGCTGTCATCAAACCTTCAAGCAATATTTTGCACATCCATAATTTTTCTACAGTAATCGATCATCCGAACGAATCTTGGTTCTAATTGATTCAATTAATTGACGATTTACGCATTTATAATATTTATATATTTTAGCATAGATGTAAATATGTTGCAAATAAAACAAGATGTTTACTGTAGTTAATTTTATCAGAAAATCAAAGATTATTCTTTTTAAAATCGATGAAGATGTGATTTATCTTCGGCATTAAGGAGAAAAAATTTAATGAAAGAAGTTGTCATTATGATGATAGATTTTTATGAAGATCCATTGTCATAAACTTCAAGCAACATTTTTTATTTTCATTACATGGAAACCTATAATATATCTCGTAGATATAATTTCATTAAAATATTTTTTAAATTAATAAACACCTTGATAAATTTTTTTATTATTAAAAATGTGTATTTTATATAGAAAAGTAACATTGGAATATTAAATGAAATAAATTTATTGATTTTTGGCTTAGAATCTAACTAAAAAAATGTATCCAAAAGAATATTTATCAATTAAAAGTTGTTATTCATTTTTTTTTATATTTAAAATTAAAAAATTATACCAAATTCCTGTCAATTATACAAAGTCCTTTACTGAATTAATTTTATCTTCAAATAGATATCTAATTTTATAAAGTTTCTTTCTCTATAGATTATAAAGAAAACAAACAAATCATAGATATATCATGTAGTATTATGTTATATACCCTCTGGCTCGCAGTAGAGGTGGGATGGTAGGAGGGGGCCTCCGGATCCCCTTCCTACCGCCCTACCTCTCCTGCGACCATATGGCTCCATCTCAAATTTTTTCATTTCCAAAAATTGATTTTATACAATAGTAGACTATACAGTACGATATAGTAGACTATACAGTACAAAAGTAGACTATATAGTACAGTAATAGACTATACAGTACATTATAGTAGACTATACAGTACAATAGTAGACTACATAGTACAGTAGTAGACTATACAGTACATTATAGTAGACTATACAGTACAATAGTAGACTATATACCTTATTGATTTTTTTATATATACAGTACTGTATATATAAAAAAAATCAATAAACTAATAAAAAAATGTACTAGGATTATCCAATATTTTTTTAAATCACTATTTATTGTATATCATCGTAAATGATATATTTTATAGGTGTAACATTTAAAAACAAAATCCTATTTTATCACATAGTTGCCTTCTCTTCCAAATGCTTTTTATTACCTTAAAACAAGTGTCATTATAAATTCCATGATTAAAATAGGATAGTTATATTTTGCTGGGATCAAAGGGATTTGTCATCATTAAACTTACTGCTACGAATGCTGTTCTCCAAGTTTACTAAATCAAAATGCCAACAGTCCGGTTTTGTGTTCAAACGTAGTGGAAACATTCATGCAGCTTCTTCATTAATTTTGTCACATACCCGCACGTCTCAAGTTTTATCGTGAGGATATACAAGAATTTGTTCTGAAGTGGTGAAAGCAACAGAGAGTAACAGTAACTATGTAGGAAAATAGATTAATGATCCCAATGAATGTATCTATGAACCGTAAAAAACGAAATCTTTTGAAAGATAACTTTTGGAATGAAACGAATTATAAACTCTTAAAACGAACAAAGACGTCGAGTATAGTTATAGTATACTCCATTGTCATTGTGCAGTTGTCTCCATTGTCAAATGGAGACTATTACAAGTATAAGGCAAGAAAGGAAACAGCTTTTAAAAATACATTTATTCCAATACGAATATGTTATTTAAAATATATATTTTTAAGCTCATCTCTATCGTTATCCCCTTTCTCTAGTTTCTAGTTTAGTGTTGTCACTAATATAAGTATTGATGTATGCAACACTTTAGAGTTTTCCAACATTCAATAATTATTTGCTGTGTCCATATTTTCCCTGTAGGCTATTCTTTAAACGAATATCATTTAAGTTACGCCACTTCACTTCAAGAAAATTTCATTGATCAAGTGTTTTGTCTGCAATTTAAGTGTCCTCAATATATATAAAGTTTGGAAAAAAGAAATTTTGTTTTCATTCGAAATCATAATATATTGATATGTAATAAAATAAAGCCTAATTAATATTATAAGCTCCTAAAAATAATTTATCTCTATTGAGAAAAATTAATGTACTTCATTTTATCATAAATTATAATTTTTTTAAGTATATTTATTTAATAGAAATGTTATGAATATATTTGTTGTCATTATTCTTCTGTTTTTAAAGTTTTTGAATTTTTTTATCCATATACAGTATTTTGCTCGTATTTATTTATTTATTTATCCACCCAACATAATGATGTACTTGAGGGCAGCCCCTTTATTCTCGCATATATATCTCATTAAAAGATTTGGCTGCTCTAATCCAAAATGATTTTAGTACTTGAAAAAGTACTAAGATCATTTTGGATCTTAGTAGGCCTACTTGAAAATTCTTTTTAGTATTGAATATTTTGAATGAATATTATTCCTATAGAGAAGCAGAGGCACATATGAATATTTCTATTTTAGTACTGTATTGTTCATTTTCTTCTGTTAATTATTTTTTTCAAATTATTTATAATTTTTTATGCAGAAAAATAACCTATCGTTAAACATGATAAGGCAAAATTTTCGATAAAAAGAATTTCGAGTATCATACGTTTGAAAAGATGATGAAATCAATAGAAAACAGTTATGATGAAATTATTTATACAGGTACTTTATTTCATCTTTAACTTACTGTTAGATGAAAGAGGAAAAATTTATTTAACCGTATCTTATTCTCTATAAAAAAAAATCTATCTTGCATAGTATAAGTTATATCGATCTGATATTTCATCTTTAACTTACTGTTAGATGAAAGAGGAAAAATTTATTTAACCGTATCTTATTTTCTATAAAAAAAAAATCTATCTTGCATAGTATAAGTTTTATCGATCTGTAAATAGTGAACATTTTATATAGGCTCAGAATTCTAAGGTTACAAGAGAGATGATATATATAGTTCAAACACTGAACTTAAAAGTTAACAGATTCAAAAAATATTTTAGATTACCAAAAACTTTTAATTTTATCAATTAAATGTTTCAGAATATGAAAAGATTAAAATCTTATTTGAAAATATTAATGAATTTAGGCAACTTTTTTAATATAGCAACTTGATTGACAGCATGGAAGTTACTGTATTTGTAATTGCTAGAGACCATGTTCCACATTAAAACATTAAAGTTAAAATGTTTGACCCTATTTACAATTCTTTTCTGTAAATGTCATAAATGCATATTAATAAAGCCTTACTTTTTTTTTTATCTTTTTCAAACGTGTACCGCCTATTTTTTCGATTTGCTTGCCAAATTTTACAAATAGACTATATTTTAAAAGTTTTCGACGTTTGTTTTTTTTTTTTTTTTTTTTCAATAGTTGTTTGGTGCTTGCATCTTTTTTTTTTTTTTTTTTTTTAATGTGGGAACTATGGAAAAAAATTATAGCAATTATTTTTCACAAAATAAAAATAGTCCAGATAAGTTACAATAACTTATAAGAAATCTATAAAATAATAATTCCTAATAAAATGAAAGCAAGTACATCATCACGAATTTCATAAAGAAAAAAATTAATTTTGTTCAGATTTAACATTAGAATAATTCAATTTTTTCCCTAATTTCAACAAAATATAATATTATGAGATAAAATTTATCTTTCTCATGTTTAAGTAACCTTTCTGATTGCTACATCATGATTTATATTATTATTATTATATTTATAGCATATTTTTAAATAATGCACAGTATTTAAAACACTATAGATATTGAAGTAATCTATGAAAACAAATGAACTCTAACGTTATTTTATGTCTACAAAATAAAGAGATCTCAATAATTTTAAAAAATAGTTTTAACTTATATTATATACGAGAGATCATTACATGTCTCTCGTATATAATATCGATCTGTATATGACAAGAAAAAGCTGTTTGACATGCCTTAATAATCTCAATCTTTGCTAACATCGACATATTCTCATAGAAAAATATTTGTAATTTTGTTGGGGCGCCATCTGTCGATGATTTATTCCTTTCTTAAATTTTTATAAGATTCTGTATGGTAAAAAATTTCTCATAGAAAAATATTTGTAATTTTGTTGGGGCGCCATCTGTCGATGATTTATTCCTTTTTTAAATTTTTATAAGATTCTGTATGGTAAAAAATAGAAAAAATGCTGAAGTGAATTGGCTTTTTAATAAACAGAGATTCTTCTTTTTCTACACGATAAATTAGTTAAAATTTTAAAAAATGGTTTTAACGTGTACAAAAATAAGATAGATAATCAGTAGTAGTGAGTATTTTTCGATGATATCTGAAACTAAATTTTTATCTATAAAGAATCTTCTAATGTCGTGACCAATTGAAATAATAATCCCAAGATAGAATATTAGAAAAGTTTCTTGATTTTTTTCTAAGTAACTAGAAGAAAGGTAATTCCAGAGTTCCCCTAAGATCAACTGAAGTTAAAAATTCTTCAGTTCTATTTATTTAACACGTTAATTGATTACGTGTTGATCACAAGATGACAAAGACCTCAAGAATTTTTTTTAAAAGATATCTTCTGTAAAAATTATAAAAAAAAAAAAAAATATATTTATTTTCCCTCAAATTTTTCTTTTAACTTTTGAACTAATAATATGTTATAATTGTTGATATTTTGACGATTTATTTATAGACTTTTTACTTGGATATGTTAAACAATCGAAGAAATATAGAACTCATAAGTACTGCAGTCGGTCAATGAGATGATGTAGTATCTTCCATAGATCGATTATAACATACATAATAATTCTAAATTTGTCTTATTAAAATTTAATCTTAGTATTTTGGAGGGATAAGCTTTTTGTTTAATTATATTCCTATAAATAATCCTATAATTTTTTATATTAATTTAAAAAAGCGTATTATTGTAAGAAACGATACTGCTTCATCAGACGTTGAATTAAATTTAAAAATATTTATTAACTTAAAGAAATTCAATTTATTAAACGATTGAATGTATTTTTTTTTCATAAAATTTTGGATTATTTGAACTAAAAAATTAATCTCTGCATTAATTTCTAAAAATGCCAACAAACTATTTCGGCATTTCTACGTTGAAAATGCAATAGAATATTAATAAACCGACTGTTTCATTATCATTCTCTGCATGAAAACTATTTTTTTTTTTTTTTTTAATTTGAAAATTTCAATTGAAATTTTATAAATTTAATTTTGTATTTTTGAATATAATTTGAAAGTTTAATGTATTACAGATTAAACTTTAAAATAAGTAAAAATTTCAATTAAAATCTAATAAAAATTTAACTTTGCATTTTTGTATTTCAACTACTTTTGTAATTTCATGAATAATAATTTTAGTACATGTAATTTTTTTTTATAAAGTATAGTGTTACTAAGTAATATTTATTACAAGTGTTAAATAATTTTTTTTTTATTTTTTATAAAACAGTATATATTATACAGTAAATAAATAAAGCTTTTACATGATGATATGCAACGCTTGATGGTATTTTCGAGAAAACTTCATACATAATTATATAGTCTTTCATGTTCATATACGAATTTCAAATACTGTATAAATTGTATATTCTATAGTACTATATTATGGCATTGTACTACTATTATAATATAAAACAAGCATGTCCAAACATGTTTTAATTTTTGAATTTTGCAATTAACAAAAGTTATTTCGCACATTTATCCACAAAAAAATGCACTCCAGTTCCATAGAAGTCTTAATAAAATTTGGAGGTCGAGCCTTATCTCAATGGAGACGAAGATTCGCCTTTTTCAAATGTACAGTCAGTGTGTTTTAATTTATGGCTCCCAGACTTGGAATATCCCAACAAAAATGGCAAAAATTTACATAAACAGCTTCAAGACTACTTGTTTAAGAAACATTTTGGGTTATTCATGGCGAGATCACATCCCCAACTCCACTATATTAAACGAAAGCCAACAAGAACCTCTGGTCGCCACTATTCAAAGAAATCAAATAAAATGGCTTGGTCACCAACTTAGACATCCACCCTCTTCAATCTTCAAACTCTGGTCCTCTATGCTCCTAGAGAAGGAAAAGAGGCAGACCCCGAACTCAATATTGGCAATACATTAACAATATTCTCCAGACATCCACCCAACTGTCTGTATCTGAGATTCGTCGAGCGGCACAAGACATAGAAACCTGGCTTTCCTTCACCTCATAACAACCTCCAGATCATATTTTGGTGAACTTAGATTTCCTACCTGTTCTTTTTATTTCTGTTTCCCTATTTATAATTGTATATATATTATAAATAATGATGATGATCCACAAAATTACTTTTTATTCCTGTTTCCCTATTTATAATTGTATATATATTATAAATAAATGATGATGATCCACAAAATTTTTTTTTTATATTTTTTGAAAATTTGCAAATAATATAGCACGCTTTACACATATGGTATTGTTTACTGATAAATGTTTATTAGAATATTTTTCAATAAAAATTTGAATATGACCTTGCAACAAAAAAGATTTGCCATGACTGTTCTATATTATAAATTTAAGTTGAATTAATTTTAAAAATCTGAAAGTCCACACTGATTGAATGAAAATCTTTCATGGGTTGTAGTTTAGCCCCGCCTGCTATACAATTCTAAAATTTTGGAACACCATCATCTTATAACAGTAGCACATGAATACTTCAAAATTAGTACAGTAGACAGTACCAGTGTAACTTAAATAAAAACGATTGTCTAAAATTTGAATTCTCTAAAATGCTTTTCCTTTGTATGTTTTATGGATGGTTTGATTGGCATGCAAACAGAAAATGTATAATTATGCATAAATGGCCTCTATTATAAAGTATATCTAAAACTCTCAAATGATATCATTTACTTATGACAACTAGTTTCAGAGATATTTGCGTTTTGATGTTTCAAATAATTGCCATTTTGTAATGGCGGCTACTGGAACTCAATCCATTTACCATGCTCAAATAGGTATATGTATTGCAAAATAAGGAATAATTCTTTGAAATCTGAGTGCTCTACGAGATATATGGTAGATAGACAAGCAAATTAAATACATATAATGGTATTTTTACAAAAAAAAAAAAATTCTATAAGTTGTTTTTAAGCTGTTAAGTTTCAATTAATTTTAAAGAAAATTTAAAGAATTTTGAATATTTTTTAAAAAATTTTATTTCTGTTTTTTGAAAATACATTTATAAAAATTTTCATTTACAATATTTTAATTTATGAGGTAAACAAATTACAGTATACAGTTTATAAAATTACATTCACTGCATCTAGTTTACACACTAAATTTTATAATTTAACTGTATTTTTTTATTTATTTTTCATCTTAGTAAAGCATTCATAACAAAATTATAACATATAATTACATATAGAATACGTTTTAAATAAGTTTATTATAATTTTCATATATAAAAAAAAAGCAAAAATGCAATTCAGGGATTAAAATAAACTGATAAATCGGTATATCATTACTTACACAACCTATTATCAATATTTAGATATGCTGCATATCATTTAATAAGAATACATTTGTCTTACGTTTAAAAATGATAATGTGTGCAAAATATGGATCATCTTACACACATGATCGATCATCTTATAATTTTGATGCAATTTCCAGATTATCAATCTGATTAAAACCAAAAATATTAAAATATATTTATAATTTTGCAACTTATTTTTCAGATAATCGAATTTTTGCATCAAGTTGAAGGTTCACGAATAAAGAAACTATGATCTCGCCTGCAAAGACTTTTATAAGGATATATTATCTTTTGATTTTTATAATTTTAAGTAAGATTACACGCAATAAATTTGGCCGAAACTGAAAAATAGGAGCAAACGTGAACCTGATAAAAAAAATAAAAATAAATTATGGCCCACCGACCTTTTCAGTTTGCTTCAAAAAATGCAGTCATAAAACTTTCTTCATCTTTGCCTTCGAATATACAACATGAATTTTCTTATTTAAAATACATTTTATAACAAATTAAGTACATCTTTAACCATTTTAAAATTAAATATAAATACATACAAATTTATGTAAATCTTTAAAAAATTAATGCATATAAAACAATATTTTTAAAATCAAATTTCATATATATATATATATTGTTAATTTTATATAATAAACGTTAAAATAATTTTAAAAAAGGTCAATTGAAAATAAAGATATAAAACCATGTTTTAAAATATACAATAGGACATATGCGTTGAATCTGCATTTATTTAGTGGATCTCGATGGCGATAAAATCACAAAATTATTATTAACTGACAGCTGAATGTATAAAACATGATTAATTACGCTTGTCATGTTTAAGAAAACAATTCTTCAAAATTTATATTCAGCTCCATTATAATCACACACAGTTTTACACGTCCAAGGTCTTTTTCCAGTTTTGTAAGTTGTTAAGAACTAGTCATCGCGTACTGTTTAACAATATCGCTAAAATATTTAATTTATAAAAGTTTAAACATGCTTTTCAAGGACTTTTATGTTTTAATCGTTAATATTTAAACATTCTGAATTAAATTCGAGCATTATAAAAATGCTTTAGGTGATATTGTTTGCCTTAATGGTTAATTAATCTTAGCCAAGGCTTTCTTGGTTGTTGAAGCGGTTTTCAAGCGTGCTACTCTTATCGTAGTATCGATAGCTGTACGAATTTAACCTTTATTCGTGTTTGAAAAGACATTTCTAAGGTTTTTCCGCTATAATTAGTTCACTGGAGCCTTTCAAACTAGCTGCATATTGCCGATCCGCATTGCGAGCTTCTGTCTTCCGCCTTTTGTCTTCCATGGCTAAATACAATCCAATGGAGCCGATTCCTAAGAAAAACAGCATTCCTCCGAATAATAACAGAACAATTCCGGTAATCCACAAGGCTTCTGGTTCTTGTGGAGACGATCCAATGACGACCAGTATGACTCCAATGCTAAAAAACAAACCACCTACCGAACAGGAAACTACTCCCAAGTCAAAGTAGCGTTTAGAAGTCCTAGGGAAGGTCATCATAATTTTTGTTGTTTCGCCTTTGAACCTTGATGAATTACCTAAAGAAAACAAGTTGGAAATTAGACAAGCAAGCAAAAGACGTCCTTGCATTTATTAATTCCTTTGAGTAAAATGTTATATACTTCAATAAGCATCTAATCCAATAAATATTGAAGGTCGTTTCTTCAAGATATGAAATAATATTTAAAAGAATTTTTTCATCATAATGAAATAACCTTCACATAATTTATTACAGCAAAAATGTTAATAGAAGTAATTTTACATAAAAATAATAAGTTTATAAAAGTAGATTATAAGCCTGCATCATAATTCAAATCGAATTAATTTTAGTAAGTAAAATTTCATTTTATTCCATTATATAAAATGTTATAATCTAAATACCACATATAATAATATTGTAAATATCGATAAGAAATAATCGATAATCGATATTCCGGCATCCTCGATTTCCGATCTTTGCCAGGATTAACCAATAGCTACACAATAATCATTAATAACTCAATGCTGATTTGACCCACTAGCACATAATTGTACAATCTTTAAAGCATTAAATATCACTAGAAGCAGGGACGGATTTAGGCATGGTCTTTATAGGCTGCAGCCCAGGAGTCCCTTCAATCAAAGGGTCCCCTTCGCGGTCAAAAAATAAATAAAACTAAAAAAACAATTTAAATTAAAAATTTAAGAGAAAATAAATTATACAAAATTTTTTCGGGCAGGTTTCGAGATTACCTGCCGCGAGTTTTCACAATTTATCAGTACGCCACGTATCGAAGTCAAATCAACGCGCCGCGGCGCGTTTATGTGGCGCCGCGTAGCCACATAATCGTACCTGGATGGTATATATAAGCGCAGCGCCGCGAAAACTCGCGGCAGGTAACTCGAATCTTGCCATGGAGGTGCAAATCTAGCTCCTCTAAAGCGTGTTAATTTACCGTAGCTCTCACTGTTAGGCTAATTTGGGTTAATTTAATAGACTCCCAAACAGAGTTAGTCCAGGTCCCCAAAGTTAACGATCCGCCTCTGACTAGAAGGTCAAATTAAACAAATATTAAAATATTATTATTATTATTTTATACAATATAAATTTATTAATCTGCCATAATTATGTCCGGATTTGAAAAGATGCCGGCTTATTCCCTTATCAGAAAATTGATTGTCAATCTAAATTATTTTTGCATACAATATTTTAAATTGAAAAGTATTCTACGCATATTGATTAAAATTTTCATTTAGATAAAGTTTATTTTCATTAATATTAAAATCATGTAATGGAGAATGGACAAAGGAAAGAAGAATAATTATTTTTAAAGCGATTTTCTGTTTGCAATAATCAAATAGATTTGCATATAATATCAATAATTTAGTTGACGAATTATACACAAATATTTCTTTGGAAAACAAAGAAATTTTTGTTTAAAATTCTAGTAATAAATGATTTTTATATGTTTTAACGATTTTGTTGTATTCTTATGTTAAATAAAATAAAATAATATGACAGATTATTATTCTACAATGTACTTTAAAGTCTGTTCTTATAATTTTTTATGTACATGCATGGAATTTAATTTATAATTTATAGAATCAAGTGACAAAAGATGCGAATAATTTTAATTTATTTGTTTGGTATGTTATCTATCTGAGTTATCTAAACCAAGATGATCAATAAAATTTAACAAAAAATTAACTGAAAAAATATATTCAGAATATATTAATTTTGTTTCATTAATCTTCTGTTTAATTTGTTTTGCACTTAACCTTTTGTTTCATTTGTTTTTATATATTACGAAAATTTTTAAAACAAAAATTTTATACCAAACAAAACAATTATTATGAAAACTTCCTTTCATTAATCTAGTGTAAACTTATTAAATTTTTAATGAACAATAATCCACTGTGTAGTTTTGTTTTTAACCGATTATTTCATGTCAAGTGACCTATGGATCCCCGCTCGACCTTCTTTAATTTTGCTGAAATTTGATGTGAATATGCATATACTATAGGTTTCAGAGGAAGCTTTGCAAAATTTTGATTCAAGAAATGATATGGTTGAAGCACCAGGTCTTTCTTGGGCCTTTCTTCAAATTACGAATAATTTTTAAAGTTTCAAATACGATTGCTAACATCTATCACACTGAATTTTTGTAAACTTATTCAGTTTTTTGTGCTAATTCTAAAAATTTTGTTATCAAAGCACATAAAGATCATTGATCAATATTCGAGAGCATGTTTGTCACTTTGAATTTAATTTTTTCTGCTACCATTGGAAAGAGCAGATTTTGAACTACAAGAAGTACTTTGGTTTTCCAGTTTTAACTCTTGGAATTCTTCAAAATTAGGCTACCTGACAGGGAATGACCCTATCGATTCTAGACAGAAAAATCGTTTTTTTTTTCTTTACAAATTAAATCAAATATAAAGCATTTTGCTATATACCGCATTAACAAACATTTCTGATCAATAAAAATGTAGAAATTGTACTAAAAAATATCTTTAATTTATTGGCTAATATATTGTTTGCTTATGACAATGCATTTATTTATTTTAACTAACGGCTTATTTTGAATGTCTTATTATTTATACTGTTTTGAGTAAATATTAGGACAGTATCACTATTATTCCTTTGCTTTGTATTTTACACGTTTACACAATTAAAAATTTAACATCATACTGATTATTTTTTCAAAGACTGATTATCAAGCTAAAAAATCGATATAAACGAATAAATAAAACAAAAATCACAAAAACATTTGGTTTGTTCTCTATTTTAAAACAAACAGTTTCAAAAATTAAATTTTTCCGGCATTTGTTAGAAATTTAACGCTCCACCAATATCGAATTTATTTTCAATGCATTTCCTGTAAACAGTTTGTTCTTCTAAACTTTGTACTGTGTATAGTGTACAGTTTTGAATGGAGAAAATAATAATATTTAAATTAAATATTTTATACTTTAGTTCGGTGTCGAAAAAAATTCAATAAAATTCATTTGCACACGATATAAAATTAAAAAGATAGTTTTGCCTGTTTTTTGTCTTCCATAAGATTATTATTACTCGATGAATAATTAAAATTATTTATGAGATTCGCTTCGGTCCATCGATTTTTAAAAGTTTGTTGACATCTGCTGCAGACACGTGGCGTATTGTTCAATAGCCACAAAATTTAACTAATTATTTCAAATGATAAAAACTATTAAAAAAAATTTTCTTGCTTCGTAATTAAATATTGAAATATTTATTGAATCATTAATTTCTATGACAGAGGTTCTTAACCTTTTAAATGATTCCTGACCCATGAATTGGTCCCATATCCCCTTCACATGATTGTGGAAATAATCATCACCATTTCTTATATTAGTTGCCATTATGACTTCCAAATATGTCAACAGCTTGAATTTACTGTACTTTAGAGATCGAGTCCCATACTCCGAGCATTAGGGTCCTATTACCCCTAAGGGGCATGGATACCCTGGTTGAGAACCCCTGCACTATGATAATTTATAACAAGAATATTATTATTAATTTATTCCATCTTTAAATGACTGAATATTAATTTTTGGTGATGAAAGATAAACTAGAATTTATCCTTTAGGCCTATTTACATCGCATCATCCAAATTCAATTTTAATTCGTGTCAATTTTGATGATAAAATGCATACATTTTTTTATTAAATATTTTTATCGCATATTTAAATGTGTGTAATCTCATTTAATGATAACTTAAAATATTTTTTAAGTTATGATGATAAAATGCATACATTTTTTTATTAAATATTTTTATCGCATATTTAAATGTGTGTTATCTCATTTAATGATAACTTAAAATATTTTTTAAGTTATCGATTGTTAAAATCAAACTAACTGTCGACGTATTCAATCAATAGTGTTGTTTACAGTTTCTACACTCGTTTCACGCAATGCTAATAGCCTGTTTCGGATAATAAACTATCAGTATCTTAAAAAGACGATGATTATTATATGACAGTAATTAGATCAGGAAACCGAAAATAGATGATAGGATTTATCTAACGAGGTTAATGACCTTCCTTCTTTCTCAATGCTTTATTATTGAGATCGAGAATGGAGGACATTTTCCCATATTGTAATACGGAAAACTGAGATAAGGAGTTATGTATGTAATGCATTAAATAGATATTTCTAGAGAATTTCAGCATTGCAACATTAATTAGCTTTTTTAACGAATACAGTAATTTTTTTCCTTTTTTTTTTCTGATGGAAAATTTATTATATATTAAAATTCCAAGTAAAATTTAACATAAAATGCTATATTTTTTTCTTAAAATTTGTCAGAATGGCATTGTTACAACCCAAAGTTAAACAAAAGAAGAAAAATGTTACTTTAATGAATCAAACTGAAGTATAAGCTGAAATTTCTACATCTTTTCCATACAAATCTTATTAAAAAATTAAATTTTTATATTTAAATAAATTATTCTTGGCTTCTGTATTTTAATTAAAATTAAATAAAACAAACAAAAAATATTAATTATGAAGTAATATATTTTTTTTTTAATTAAATTTTTGCAAATGTGCCATTGATGCAGTCAGAATTATTGCTTAAATAGATTATTTAATGTATAAAATTAAATATGAATTTTTAAATAAATTACTAATCACTTATTCTTTCCAAAATATAAAATTTTTAAAGAATATAAATATTAAACTACAGAGTAAAGGAAGATTTTTTTTTTAGTAAAAATTTATAAGAAAGTTGATGTTTTCTCGGTAAATATTTTAGAAATTTATCTAAATTTAATTATTATAAAATTAAAAAATAATTTTCAAATGCAGTGAGTTGTATAACTATACAAATCACGCAACATTTTTCGTGTTTCTATATAATACTGTATATAACTTTAAAGAAAAAATAAATGCGAATAAATTGCATATAAAAAATAAATAAAGTATATATAAATATATATTTGTGGTTTTATATTATAAATAATTATGTTTCACGAATTAAATTATTCATCAACCACACTTCTAGCCATGCTATATATGTCAAAGCATGTATACGTTGCATTTGTTAGTCATTGGTGAATAATTTAATTCGTGGAAACTGATTGATACGTATTTATAAATCAATCTCAATAATTATTATAAATTTAAACCGAGAAGTTTACTTTTTAACAGTTTAACTTCAAAAATTTTTTGAAGCATAATGGTCCTTGAAAGGGGAAAAAATGTTTGAGGTCGTCTTTATAGCTGTCACCTTCTATACAGAAAACCTTACGCTGACGAAATCTACTAAATTGGCACACGGACGTATCCTTCCGCAATAAAATTTAGTCTGATGAATTAAGCTTTCGTTTTCATAAAAAAGTTGAACTATAACCGAATTTAATCAGTTATACGTTTATGCATATTTAAAATTTTAATAAATTAAATTAAAAAATTATTATTTTCGAATTCTAAAAAAAAAAAGTTTGTTTATAGTATTCTACATTACAATATTTACTAGGAATAACTTTGCTTATATAGAACGTTATGTGTTATAAATATCACTGTACGCCAGTCAGCATTCTGCATTTTAATGGAGTAATAAAAAAGTTAAAATTCAACAACTGCACTTTAATTAATGGTTTTCGAGTTTACGTAATTATGTAACTTAACACGACATTATAAAGTAAAAATGTAACCAATATTTACCTGTTTTCCATCGATTCGTATACTGTTACAAGATAGGCTTTCACTTTCCGACAAAGAAGGACAAACAATAATGGTTGCCTCTCCACTTATGACGTTACTTCTACCTGTTTCTGTTCATACCTGAGCAACAGGTGGGACTGGCTCAATGCCAAACCAACCCTAAAATGAAGGAAATGGGTGTATATTTTTACAAATTCGGGTGTCGTAAGAATCGTTGCGAAAATGTGTCTGCTAAAGGAAGTGATTAAAAAATAATAATAAATATTTAAAAACCGATTTTAAAGCATTTTATGCACTTAAAAGTGTACAGCAAACATGCGACTGTATTCAGTTTCAAACTTGAACGTTTATTGTATCAACCATATTTTTTTCTTTATTTAAATAATTAAATAATTAAAAAAATCGAATAATTTTTCGATAAAATTGTTTAAATATATAATTTTAACGTGGCTGTTGCATTTGTACAAGCGTGTAATTTATGAATTCGTTATTAAATATCATTACAGTTACGGATTATGTAGAATAAGGTCATTAGCGATCTGATGACAAGCCACATGATAAATTAGATCAGCAAAAGTAATGTTTCCACAATAATTCTGTTTGTTAACTACTAAAATTCTGTCAGAATGATAAATGTTTTGGTATTAAAGACGTATTATGCATAACTGTAACTTTTATTTATTTAATATATATATATATGTATTTGTAGTTTGTTTATTTTATATCGAAAATTATTTTTTCTTCTTTACTGTAGAGAAAATTATAATAGCATTTTGTATAGCAAAATTATTATTTTTTTATAAAACTTATTTTTTTTTTTTACATTTAATGAAAAGTGTACGCTAAATATTCTGCATGAATGTTGGTACAGAAAGTGTAATTAATATCAGTTAAAAGGATAAATATATTTATTTTTTTTTAATTTTTTGGTTATATATTGTTTAATATGAATTCATTTATATTTTTCTCCAACCCGAAATTTTATTTCTCAATATCGAAAAAAAAATTAAAAGATATTTTTATTTATAAAATTGTGTTAGCGATAAAATTTATGACGATTGTAAAATAAAATAAAATATAAAACTGACTGTTTGCTGAAACATAAAATACAGTATTGTACGAATTATTGTTTATCGCGAAAATATTTCGATTTTTTTTTTTTTTATAATAAATAAAACAATATTGAATGCTTTCATTGGGAAAACAAAAAACAAATTCCTCTAGGGCAACAATGAGTGATTGTGAATGGCGGCAGGCCATTAATGCTGAACGATTTTTTGTTTTAATTTTTGCCATTTATTATAAAGAAGAGAATTAAATAATATAATAGAACGTTGTGTTTTTTTTCGTTCTATATTTTCTTGCTGTTTCTCTATTTTATAGTTATTCCAAAGACGTTTAAAATCGTATGCTCTGATGCTTTAATAGTTTTATCACTCTCACTTGTCAGTCGATTTTTTCAGATGCCATATCAAATCAAAATGCTATACTGTATGAGTAATATGCACGGAAACATAATCGTCTTCAACAAAAAAATAATTCGACAAGTTCTAGAGCATATTTTGCCCTATAATCTACTTATATACATAGCCCAATAATGAACAATGCAATCAAAATATCTTCAGGATTGTTTAGAAATATTATATATTTTTTTATTCATTATCGCATCGTTGATGTTCTCTTAAGACTTAAAAATTCCTTATGCTTAAAAATTAAACATCTGATCGACAATAAGAAGAGAATAAAGTAGAAATTATCCAACCTTCAGAAATCAGAGAAGAGAAAATTACTTGGTATATCGTTGAAGACGGAAATGAATTCAAAAATCAATTGTACAGAAATTTTCTGTGGTGTTTAATTAGGTTCAAAACACCGCTTTCTAATCAAATTAAAAATTAATTAAATCTCGAATTTAATTAATACTTAATGAGAAATTTTGTCATTGAACTGAATCAGATATTCTAAAATGCGACCGCCAATCGATTTTAGTGAATACTTGAAAAAATTTCTTGTGCGAGTTTATTCAATCGTTCAATTGTTATATTTAAAAAATAATAATAATATTTTTTAATAAAAAAAAATATAAGATTTACTGATTTAAATTAGCAAAATTATGATCTTACTTTAATAAAAAAAAAATTTTTTTTTCGACGTCTTCGGTTAATTACGCTACATATTTTTGACATTTTCATTTATATCAGGTCATCCCAAAAGTACTGTAGTTTTTTTTATTGTATTTGTTCAAACATGTCTCAGTTTGTCTAAACATGAATTTTTAAAGCTTTACAAATACTATTAAGCTGAAGTGGTCTTATTCTATGGAATATACATTATACTTGATTAAATTAGCAAATGATTTATTTTTTATATCCTTTCAAAACGTATTGCTACAAACAATATTACTTTTGGGATGACCTGTTACTTTTATAAACACAACAAATAGGAATGTAATTATTCAGAATTTCATATTACTGAATTTCAGACTTTGAAACAGCATATATCTGTTTCAAAGTTGATGATTAAAGCCTCATAAATTAAATAAATTACTTAAAAGAACCAAAAAATAAGCATTTAATCCAGAAATGGCATACAAAGCGCGCTTTCGGATTACAATCTATCTTCAGCGCATAGAATAAAAACATTCTAAAATTCAGAATTTTAAAGAAAAAAAAAAATTTAATAAAATTGCATTAAAAATCTAACTACAGAAACAATTTCAATTTTTTTTTTTCTTTAAATAATCTTAAATTTAGGATAGCTAAATTATATACAAAACAAAATTATTGATGTAAAAATAAAAAATAAAATTTAAATCCTGTCCCTAGTAGCGAAATTGGTGGTAATCTCGTTAATGCGAGATTACCACTAGGGGCAGGATTAACGTAAAATTAATCCTGCCCCTAGTGGTGAACGCTAAAGTTAAGATAATCATGTTCGGAGGCGGGAAATTTATTTTCAGTTATATTCGTACAATATTGAATATTGGGCAATATATAGAAAAAGAGAATCTATGAATAAATTATTATTTTTATTTACATTAAAGCACAAATTATAACTTTTATGAAATGTACAACATTTGAGATTGTAATAATCAAATTTTGTTTCAAAATGTTGATATATTTCATTTTTATCTATTATTCCAACTATAACACACAGATTATAAACTCCAGGTGCAGAAAAAAATCCTCACACCATAGCTGAACAACCACATTATTTCACTGATGCTTACAAGTTCTTTTTGTTAAGGATAGTATAGTATTTGGTTTTCGCCAAACAATTTGTTTTCCGTTTGATTGAAAGGCATTAAATTTCGATTAAAGAAAACGTATTTACAAAAATCATAATCACAGTTTAACATGAGCTTTTAACAAATTCTAGGCGTTTACGTTTGTTAATTTTACTTATGAAGGTATTCTTTTTTTGCAATTCGACCATTATATTCATACCTTCATAAAACACAGCGAACAGTTTGCTTTTCGTATATTATTTTGTATATGTACAAATAAATAAATAAATATACAAATTGTTAAGAGGCGGGCGCATTTCAATCACTATTTCAGACTGTCAACATTCACTGAGGGATCTTTATTCTCAGTTTTATGCCGCTTTCTATTTTCTTCAAATATTAAACAGCGGGATTTTTCGAAATATTTACAATGGGCAGCAAACATCGACTATTACGATAAAAAATGGGCTTCAAATTAATGAGTCAGTGCAGAACTCTTCCTAAAAAAAATCTGGAGATGTGAGATCTGAAATTGAACCGGATTCTGCAGGATGAAAATATAAAATTAGGTTTATCTCATGGAGATGTCGGCCAGACTATGTTCTAGTCCCATAAAATCTTATTAATATTTTTTTATAGTCGGTTGAATTGGCCAATTGGAATGGGCACTCGTGGAATGGCTTGTTTCGTTCTGCCACGTAGTCTCATGTAATACTCTATATTTGAGTGGAAAGTGGCGACATCTGTTAACAAAAAAAAGTATTGCTAATTCAATAAATACTTTTAACAATCAAAATGTAATTAAAACAAAGTTATCGTACCGGAATTTTTATTGTTTTGATTTCGATTTTGGTTCAATAACAAAATAGCGATGAAAAATATAAGCATTTAGTAAATAAATAAAATACGAGTACTTATGTACACGTATTTATATGTATATAATAATAAAACATAATATTATATATTATTATGTATTATGCTGTTTATAATGCAGCCTGCAAGTATTTTTTTCATTAGTTAATTTGGCCCATGTTTCAAAAACTTGCTTATCTCTAAAATAGACAATTCATAACAATTTTAAAACGCATGAAGAAATATACACTTCTTGCTCTCGTATTTTCTCACGTTTCTTAGAGAAGTATTACAGCTATCAATGCATAGCTGCATTGATAGCTGTAATACTTCTCTAAGATATATTATAAATGAAGTTAAAATCAATGAGGCAGTGGTCGATGGCAAACACAAATGTAATAGATCCAGCTATCAATGCATAGCTGCATTGATAGCTGTAATACTTCTCTAAGATATATTATAAATGTTAAAATCAATGAGGCAGTGGTCGATGGCAAACACAAATGTAATAGGTGTTTCGTTGTGTGCTTTTACAGTAAATTTATAAAATTTCATCACTAACTATAATATAATTTTTACTTTTGTAGATCAAAAATAAAAAGAAATAAAAATTTTTTCGGTCCCAAAAACTTACAGTTAAAATTGGGATTTTTTGAAATAAATATGACACCATATTCCAGTCTGTAAAGTATTAAATATTTGAGAGAAACAAGCCCTGATACAGTGTGTCCACTTCTGCAGAAAGATATTCTATGTGGTTTTACATTCGGTGAATATTAAGTAGCGGGACATTTCTATGCCCACCACGGTTCGTTCATATCCCTGATGGATATTTTTTTTTGTCAAACAGATGACACTTCTTTCCATTCTATAAGAATACTAAATGACGGGGTGAAACAAGCCTTTCCACCGGCTGCCCATCCCTGCGGAGAGTTCAGCCGGATTGTGGAGGATAGGGATCGACGAACCGGGCCCAGACCCCATGGCAAACATTTTCAAGGAGTGGGACCCGAGACTCGAACCAGGATTCTCCAAAGTGGAAAGCCGAAACGTTTCCACGCGGCTAATCTGGCTTCCCTGATCGGATCATCCCTTAGATGGAGGATGGAATTCAATGACCCAGTTCTGGATCTCTCCTGAAAAATTGGAGATATGAGACCTGAGAAATAAATCCGGATCTTCCAGGGTGGAAGTGCAACAAGTTTACCGCGGCCATCCAGTCCCACATTTCTAAAAGGGTCAACAGGATTGTGGAAGATGGGAACTGACAAACCAGGTATGGATTTCATTGCCTATCTTGTTTAATCTGGTTTGTGACAAACCATGTATGAATTTCATTGCCTATCCTTAGATTCAATTCTAGATCTAGAATTGAATCCAAAGATAGGATTCGGATTCGATTCTCGGATCCTACTCCTTGGAAAATTTATTCATGAGATATAGGCCAGATTCGCTGATCCCCGTCTTCTATAATTCGGTTGATCTCTTTATAAGGATGGACAATCTGTGGAAGCGCTTGATTCACTCCGCCATTTAATGCTTTACCTGAATGGAAAGTTACTGTACCTGTTGATTAAAAACATCGGAGTGATCGGACCGACGTTATGATTAGGTCAGTATTGAGTTAATTATTATTAATCTAACATTTATATTCTAAAAAAGTATTTAATAGAAATACAGTATAAATATCTATATGTAGCTATTAGGTACTTTACAAAAACAATTTAGATTCTCTCTCAGCTGCTTAGCATAGAGCTCAATATTATAATAATGTGGCGTATTGATGTGTTTAATATGATGATTAGACTGGTGTCGCTCTTACAGAACTAATCTAACAATCATATATTTTTACAATATTTATTTTTAAAATACTTTCCAAACAAAATGGAGGCTTATAAGATCGGGCCAATGCTTTTCTATGTCTTCCGCTAATAATTTTTGAACTAGGAATAGGGAACTAGGGGTCCTTTAATGACATAAGGGATGTTTCACCATTAAAGGACATTTCGACGCTACATCCTTTAATTCTATACGACCGACTAATCCTGCAAGGTAGAATTTCAATTTATCATAATTTTAGTTTATATTATTGCCAATAGATGGCGCTAAGTATTAGCAAGTGTAGGGGTAATATATAGCTTACCTGACTTTTTAACATAGATTGTATATTTCAATATTATAACGGAAAATGACGTAACAATCTAATATAATGTCACTGCGACATAACAATGGATGACATCACGAAAACATGAAAATTTATGATATCGTAACAATGCGTGATGTCATGATGGCATCATAATCTTGATCACGTGATGTCATTGTGGCATCTATGCTAGTTAAATTAGCATTAAAATTAGACATACAAACTAAATGATATATAAATGATAAATAAATGATAAATAAATGATATCTTTGGAAATACGCAACTTTAGTTACTATGCTAGTTAAATTAGCATTAAAATTAGACATACAAACTAAATGATATATAAATGATATCTTTGGAAATACGCAACTTTAGTTTTATGAATTATTTTTTAAATAAATCATAACAAGAAGTCTGAGAAAGTCATGAATATAGTTCATTGCAGGAATAGTTGACAACATCAGCGAAAGAAATGTTAAAGAGTTCTGTTCTAACTATGATTATTAGATTTTTAAATCAATTTAATATATAATTTCAATTATAACTGTGTTTCTTCGAATTAATGTTTGTTGAAGATGGGCGACATATTAGTAACCGAAAACATTTTATAATAAATAGGATTAGAGCAGTGAGAAAATAAAAGAATTAGTAAAAAGTATTGTTTTTCTTTATCTTCTCCGTAGACATCTCTACAGATTATCTCGTTCAACCGATATCGATGAATTTTCGGAAAGTAGATATTCTTTAGATTTCTTAAACGTCCTCCGGAAATTTCGGCACAATTGGATCAAAGTAAAAGTGAGATTTCGGATCCCTTATCCTTAAATACTTCTATAGGTTCCATCATTCAACAGTTTTGGACAAAATTTGGAATATGGATATATCATAACTGATTTAAAAGCTAATAAAAATTCTGTTTCAATCAAAGGATGTAGAGAAAAAAGATTGTCTTCTTTGAAAAACTCCTCTGTAGGCTATCGCTCAACTGGTTTCGATTCTGTTTCTTGCAGCAGTGCAAGTGGTGCCACCACACCAGGGTCCAAACTGGAAGGGGACTCATATTTTACCGAAAGAATCGAGCAAAGAAAATTAGCATAGAAAAATTATCGATTGTTTTCCGGAGGCAAAAACAAGAAAAAAATTAATTTAGGTAAGTAAGTTATTAATAAAAATGAATTTTTATTCTTAGCTTCATCAGTGCAGATACTATTGCTTTAGCTGTAAAGAGAATAAAATTTTCCCGGGTCCAATTTTGTAAAGTGTGGATATTTGGATTATCCTAAGCAGTTTTTAATTTTTGTTGTGATAAATCGAAAATCGCAATAATCGAAACCGCGATAATCGAGGTATTCCTGTACTTTAATAGTACTTTTTTATTTTAGAAAGTGTAATATTTCAATTACTAATAAAATCTAATGTTATATTTTCTTGTATTTATTATTATTATATTTCTTGTATCTTTGTCTATACCAGAGGTTGGCAACATGGTGCCTGCAGGCACCAGGATGCCCGCAAAGCAATTTTAAGTGCCCACTGTTCAAATATCTGAAATCTAAATTTTAGATATTTGAACAACAAATACTCAAAGTTGTAATGAATAATTTTAGTAAAAATTCTTACAATTTCGCATTTTGATTTTATTTTCGTCATTTTAACAATTGTATGAATTGTACAATTAAATTTTGATGAAAACTGAATCTTGGCAACATCTATATAATACTAGATGACTAGATGAATCAATTTTCGAGTACTAAAGACATCTTATGCTGCATATAGTGAACTATTTTCTGTCCCCACTATCCTCGTATACTCTATCCAGCCACTGCATGCTACGATGCCCACTGAAATTCCCATGATGCCCGCCCAACTCCCGCATTTCTGAAATATGCCCTCCTATTAAAAAAGGTTGCTGACCCTTTGTCTATACAGTAAATAAACACTCCAATATGCAAATCCAACTTGCATAAATATAATTTACATAAAAAATTGTTAATATGCTCAAATATTTAAGAAATCACTTAATATACAATGGAGTACTGCAATTTTACATGATGATATTGTAATTACTGTTATTATGACATTACTATAATAATAATTAATGTTATATCAATAGCTTTACTATCCATAATTAGGTTCTTGCAAACTTTTTTCCCTGACATTTTCATTCTTGCTTTGCATTTTTTTCTGTTTAAAGGCATCTTATTTAATGTGTATTATAATACTTACAAATAATTACAGTATTTACAGTATACAGTATTATAATTACAGTAATCTTTATATATTTTTTTTTTAAACACTAATTATGTAGTAAATAAAATTTTATTTTTGATGGTTAGTTGTTTGATGTGGTAGCCAACACATTGTCTTTCTGTCATTGAAAAACTCCATCAGTCTTGTCTGCATTGCTTTTTTGCCTCATATCTAAAATCTCAGCATAAGGAGCAAATGCACAAGAAGTTAAGTGCCTAAATTTGAGGTTGCATTCAAGTATAGAATCGAATTCTTCTGTAGGATCTACTGACAATATGAACAGACTTTTGGCCTACCTTCAGTCTGTAGGGTGAGCAAGGATAGGTAATGAGACTTTTCCAGCAGAACAACACAGACTACATTTGGCAACAAACAACTTCCTTTATTAGAGAGAGTTTACATTGGTAATAGTATTTTTTCCGCTCAGCAGAAGTCCATGAATAAGTGCAAAAGCTCTGTGGAAACTGATTTTATGATTACAAATAAATTTTTACGAATAGTCAAATATGCAAATACAGAATCTGTGAATAACAAGAATCGACTGTACTTTCAATTTTTTTAAGCAGGTCCTCTTCGGTTATAAATCATTTAAAATGCAGTTTTACAAAATATTAAAACAATATGATAATATGCAAATTTAAAGCAAGGATAAGCAATAGAATGTCAGAAATAAATTAATATATAGCAGTAAATACAGAGAATGCTCTTAATAGTTAAGATTATTTTTTAAAATAAACTTTAAACTAATAATTTTGTTAAAATTTTATAAAATTTTATTAAAATCAGATAGAAGAAAAAAGACGACGTATGGAAGAAGAGAAAGCCAAGCAGCAAGAAGAAGAAGAAAGATTGGCACAACGAATTGAAGAACAAAGACTTCGTATGTTACAAGAATATGAAATAGAAAGACAAAAAAAGATTCAAAAAGAAGAGGAAGTATGCTAATTTATACAAATAAATAAAAATATAAAAGATAGCATAATTTATTTATATTTCTTTCATAAACAGAGCTGGGATTAGGCTGTTGCAAACAAGATACTTGCCTCATGTAAAATTTATGAGAGACTGTAAAAGAATTACAAAAGGATATTTATTTATTATTAAATACCGTATTTTTTTCATTTGCCTCAAGCATTGAAATCTAATCCTGGCTCTGTTCATATCAACATATTCTTGAATGATATCTAGCTATATAATTTAAAATTTATTCAATCAAAATTATAGTATTTATTTTGATAAGATTTATATATTTTATTGATAAATTCTTAAGATTATAAATCATAATATCTTAATAAAAAGTAATAATGTATCAATATCAAAGTTTTTATAAATTCATTAAATTTTTCTTAGCAACCAATGCTTCAATAGATAAAACTACACTTTATTTGACAAGAGATATTGCAGCTGTTGTCTGAATGTTGTAATAGATATTATGATAATGAAATTTATTGATTTTTCACAAATAATAAATTTTTAGATTCATTTGCAATATTTGCAAAAAGCATCTGCAATTATATATTTCTACTTAACTTTCACTAAATGGATTTTTTGTAAAATCTAATATTTGAATTCTTCCTATAAATCTACTAGACTGATTAAGTTAAGATCAAAATTTAGATTATTGTAATAGTCTCTAGAATAGAAATACGATTTTGAAAATTTATATTTAATAGTTTCAAAAATGCATTGCATATACAAGTCATGTTAGAAGTATGTTACTGTATGTTTGGTAACAATAATATAAGTATAATAAATTTTATACTTATATTATTGTTAAATATAAAAATTATTACAATAAGTATCATAATATTTATATATCTAATTGCTTAGATATATAAAAATTATGATAATTCTTTGATATCAAAAAATTGGTGAAAATAACTGTGGTGAAAATTCTTTGCAAATATTTGAATGCATTTGCAAAGTTTACATTATTTTATATATATATATTTACTAATTTATTAATTG
This sequence comes from Olivierus martensii, assembly GCA_000484575.1. Classification (NCBI taxonomy): domain Eukaryota; kingdom Metazoa; phylum Arthropoda; class Arachnida; order Scorpiones; family Buthidae; genus Olivierus; species Olivierus martensii. The sequence goes on along the minus strand of AYEL01066834.1, from coordinate 3,388 downwards.
TATTGAATTAAAATTATTCATAATATGAGGAAATAAAATTCTTTAAAGATGAAGAATTAGCATTTCTCTTATGATATTTATTGAATTTATTATAGTAAGACCTCACTTAACACTGTTCCATTTAACGCTATTTCGATATAACGTGTTTTTTTTTTCTCAAATTCTATATTTTTATTGATGCACTTTGGCATGGTTTTTTAAACCGTTATTCTTACATAAATCCGAAATCACAGGAATTTGTTGCATTGATACTTTTATGCCGTCTCATGCGTTTGATATCAATGCAGTGCAGTACATATGAAAGTCTGCTGCGGTCTGAGTTCATTTATATGATCGGTCATCAATGTTTTTTTTACAGTAATAAAAATAATAATTATCCTGATTTAGTTTTAACCTGAATGCTTCCACTTTAAATTATAGTTCCTTGAAGTTAGAACATTTTTCTTTCATCAATATTTTTGCATTGTTTATAGTTTACAGAATCTGATTACCACTTTTTGTTCTTAAAACTTTTTATTTTCTAATTTTAAGAACTTTTTCATGAATGATTTATGAATAAAAATCAATATTAGCAATAAAAAATTGTCTATAATAATGTAATACAATAGTGATAGGCCCTTCTAGCTAGCGCTGTGTTTAATCTTCCATATTTAATATCCGCCTCGTGCTCCCTTAACCTTTCACTCAAGTTCCTTTAGTTAATAACGACAACAACCAGAATGAAGTTTATATAGGTACAACGGCAAGGAACTTGAGTGAAAGGTTAAGGGAGCACGAGGTGGATATTAAACACGGAAGATTAACCACAGTGCTAGCTAGAAGGGCCTAGTAATACAATAGTAATAATACATGTTACAAAATAAAATTTAAAAAAATCCTATGTATATATTTTTTATTCACTGTCCTGTTTCATCTATCCTCATTACTTACATGTTAAAATGACCTCATTTAACGCTGTTTCATTTAGTGCTATGTTTCCTTGGAACAAATCCCCTGTGTTAAATGGGGTCTTACTGTATAAAGTTTATATTCTTTCTCTCTTCATACACACAGTATACATACACAAATATACAAATTGTTGGATTTTAAACATTACTTTTGAGATACTCAAATATTTTTTGATCCTCTTTTAGCTAAACATATTAGTATTATGAAAGAATTTGAATATTTAAAATTCCCACATTATTCATATGCTCAAATGAGAGTGACTCTGCTAGGAGTCACGCTCATTTGAGCATTTGAATAATGAATGATCAAAAGTGAAGACATAAGATAAAGTTGCATCAATTCACTTCTGGAATCAATTGACACATCAATAATAATGAATTTCAAAACTCCAGTAATGATGTGCAGAAAATTCTTGAAAGGTAGCTATTGGGGGCAGTCACAATTTTAAATGATAATACTAGCAAAGGATTCTCCACAGATAATGACATAGCACAAATAGCCAACTTTTATTTATTACTTTATAGAGAAAAGCAATAATAAACCACTTCCAATTATTTCTTACTCAGAAAATCCTGTGATGAGAATGTTTACAAAGGAGCAAAATATATTGCTAAAATATGAGACCATCAAGTTGAAAGGCAAGTCAGCAAACTAATAAGGAAGAACAGAATTATATGGGATCAATTACCCCTTAACCCTTGACTTATGACAATAATGAAATCAGTATATTCTGTGATTGGTTAATACAGTGCTTAAAATTTTAGTTTCAAATATGGGGACGATTGAGATATTGGAATTTAGTTTAGAATCTAGCTTGAAATAGTGCTAGTAATGTAACATCTTTTCTGCGAAGTGCTTATACTAAAAGATTCAATTTTTTTTTTTTTTTTTTTTTTTACAAGTGCCAGAATGTCCATAACCATAACAATTCCATGAGTTTAAGTCCCAGACTCAATGGTCTGATATATGGAAAGTGTATTTTTTGTAGTTTTGTGTTCTTTATGTTTATTAAGATGATGTATAATGTCCTAGAAAACATTAGTACTGAGAAAGAAATACAAAAATTTTGGGCATTGACTATTTCAATTTACAATGAAAAGGAGTTATGATAGAGTTCAGTTTTAAATCCTATCATAAGTCATGGACTATGTATATTTAATCAGAAAGCCTATCAACTTAACTGTTATCCAAATTTATATACAGCTATGAAACAAAATAAATAAGTACACTGCCAACATTAAGAAAACTATCATTAAAAACTTTCAGCACTATGGCAGGAGATAAACAAATGTAAATAATTCACTCAACAAGTTTAAAATAAAGAAGCACTTTTGATTTATTACAATCCTCTTCAGCTTCCATAAATAGAACAACAAATTCTTAAAGAATGCACGTATAATTTGAAAGATGGTTACTATGGTAACATATTAGAAATTACAATAAATATATTAATTTATACACAAAATAATGAATATAAATATGTAACAAGAATAAAATAAATAATAACATAAGTAATTAAAATTCTATTTTCTATTCTTGCACCATTTCCAGGCATTATTAATTATAGTGGGATCGATTTTGTTAAGCGGTTTTTTCTTCATATTCTTACTATTAAAAATGGTTAAAGTCTCTGCAATTTTCCCTTTTCTGGGATCTTCCTCTCTAATAACCAGCTTTGCGCTATCCCAATCAATTGTTACATCGGAGCTAATGGCCTTTTGAGCTAGGGATGTAGTCGTCGCTTTACTCTCTATATCATGTTTGTGTTCATGTAATCTCCTAGTAAGGGACCTTGTGGTGTAACCTATATACTTCCGGTCTTGATTAAAGTCATTATCTTGCACTGGAATTTCATAGACCCCTGGAAGAGATGAGGGATCAATTTTATCTTTATCATTTCTCAAAAGATTAAAAAGAGTGTTCCTTCTACTAAAAACAAGTTTATAATCCGATATTTTCTCTATCTTCTTTTTATATTTTAACGTGATAGGATTACAATCTACTCGGTAAAACTTCTTATCATTATTTTCAGTTCGTTTTTCGCTATTTATCAGAGTTTTTCTTCTTGAAATTTTATTCCATAAACGAGTGATAATATTTTCACTATATCCGTGGCACACTGCCTGTTCTTTAATCCAATTCAGTTCTTGGTTGATATTCGCATTCGTAGTACAGTGTGTTGTAATCCTTTGTAGTAGCGCTCTAAAGGCGGCCATTTTGTAGGACCATGGCTCTTGTGATTCAGCTTTAATAAAAATTGGAATATAGGTATCTTTTCTATAAATACTTAGGTTATATTCGCCTCTAATTATTTCAATTTGTAGATCAAGATACTGTATTTGTTCCTTACTTTCTTTCTGCTTAATTAATTTTAGCCCTAGTGCCTCGTCAGACATTCTCTCATCTAAATCTAAAACGTTATTATGTTTTTCTGCTATAA